>CM021104.1:193797578-194045669 GCA_007115665.2 Sequoiadendron giganteum | reverse complement strand
ATAGCAGTCCCCAAACTGAAGCAACAACCAGAGGTACTCTTCCGATCTGAAACACATCCTGCCCAATCAGAATCAGTAAAACCATGCAGCTCCAAATCCACATTTGAAGAATATCTCAACCCATATCCAATTGTGCCACATAAATATCTCAGGATATGTTTAGCTGCTACAAGATGTATTTGCTTTGGTTCACACATAAACTGGCTAAGTGCACTCACTGCATAGCAAGATATCAGGTCTAGTGTTAACTAGATACATCAATGAACCAATCAACTGTCTATACATCGTAGAATCCACTGGTTCTGAACTAGCTGCAGCTTCTTTCAACTTATCTAAATTAGACTCCATGGGTGTAGACATAGGTTTGCAGTCAATCATACCAAACCTTTTGAGAATGTCAACAGTGTACTTGCCTTGACTTAGAATCATCTCATTTGGCTTTTGCCAAACTTCTAAGCCAAGAAAGTAATGCATAAGACCTAGATTCTTCATCTCAAACTCTGAAGCTAATTCCTTCTTGCATTTTAGAATTAGATGTTCTTCACCAGTAATGATCAAGTCATCAACATATAAAACCAAAATTAATGCTTCACCATTTACTACTTTGAAGTAGAGGTTAGAATCTGCATCATTCTTTGAGAAACCCAGACTTGAAAGATACTGATCAATTCTTTCATACCAAGCACGAGGAGCTTGTTTAAGACCATACAAGGCCTTCTTCAGCTTGCAGACATGAGACTCTTTCCCATGCACCTCAAATCCTTCTAGTTGCTCAATGTAAACCTCTTCTTCTATTATGCCATTCAGAAAAGCTGTCTTTACATCCATTTGGTGAATCTTCCATCCTCTAGATGCAGCAATAGCAATGATGGTTCTAATAGACGTGTAACGAGCCACAGGAGCAAAAGTTTCTTCATAGTCAACTCCCTCTTTTTGTGAGAACCCTCTAGCCACAAATCTAGCCTTGTGTTTCTCAATGCTCCCATCAGCTGCATGCTTGATCTTGAAGAGCCACTTAGAAGACACCACAGATTTGTCTTTGGGTCTAGGAACTATATCCCAAACATCATTCTTAAGTATAGACTGATACTCCTCAAGCATGGCATCCTTCCATACTTGATGACTAGAAGCTTCTTCAACATTTGAAGGCTCTGACTCAATAATCTGACTCATCAAGGCAACATAACTAGAGAACTTGTGAGGTCTCTTGCTTTCTCTGAAGGCTCCTCTTGGAGCTGCAAACCTTTCTGCTTCCTGCATTGTCCTGCGAGCCCAAAGAGGTCTTTTCTTTCCAATCACAATGTCTAGAGGCCCATCAGTAGGATCCAAAGGCTCAGTTGGATCAATATCTTCTATAGGTTCTGTATCCTCCTTCAGATTCTCTGGAATATGGTCAACTTCCATATCTTGAGGAGGTTCTTCTTCATCAATCTCCATAGGAGTGCCTTTGGACCTTCTGTAAGCAACATCTTCCTCAAATGTGACATCTCTACTAATCTCAATAGACTTCTGTCCAGGAATGTATATCCTGTAAGCTTTTGATGTCTCACTGTAGCCTACAAGAATTCCTTTCTTCCCAGAAGGTTCTAGTTTTGTTCTCTTTTCCTTTGGAATATGAACATAGACTGGACAGCCAAAGATCCTCAAATGACTAACTTCAGGCTTCACGCCTGAGAATGCTTCTTCAGGAGTTTTATTCTCTAAGATCCTGTGGGGACTCCTGTTTTGAACATAGACAGCTGTTCTTGATGCTTCAGCCCAAAGAGAGATTTGTAAGTCTTGATCATGGATCATAGCTTTCACTGCTTCCACAATAGACCTATTCTTCCTTTCAGCAATACCATTTTGTTGTGGATTATAGGGAACACTGAACTCCCTCTTAATCCCTGCTTCAATACAAAAGTCTCGAAATGTGCCAGAAGTGTATTCTCCACCATTATCAGATCTCAATACCTTGATCCTCTTCCCAGACAGATTTTCAATCTATGCTTTGAATTCTCTGAATCTTTCTAATACTTCTTCTGATTCTTTAGATCTCAAGAAATAAATCCAAGTCTTTCTAGAGTAATCATAATATAATACAAGAAACCACTAGATAATGCAATAGACATTGGACCACACAAATCAGAATGAATGAGATCAAGAATACATTTAGATCTACTTTCACTGGAATGAAACGTACCTTCTGTGTTCTTGCCTAGGACACATCCCTTGCATGTACCTTCATGTTCTTGATCGAATTTTGGAAGACCGGTGACCATCTTCTCCATGATAGGTAGAGCACGAAAGTGAATGTGAGCCAATCTTCGATGCCAAAGATCACACATGCTGATACTGTTATGCACAAGTGCTTGAAGAGGACGAGTGCACAGCCTGTAGAGACATTCATGTCTAACTCCAATCACTTGAGCAGTTTTGAAGCTGGAGTTCTTTGCCCATATAAGAACTTTCCCTTTAGAGAAGGCAACTTGATAGCCCTTGTCTTCTAATGCTGAAATTGAAACAAGGTTCCTCTTTATCCCTGGTACGAACAGTACATCATTCAACTCCAAAGAAATTCCTGAATCCAAGTGAAGAGTGGAATTTCCAATCCCTTTTACAGAATATCTAGCATCGTCTCCAATGACAACTTGATCACTGGAGTTGCTTTCCATTAAGTTTGAAAGGTGACCTCTGAACCCGCTGATGTGCCTAGAAGCACCACTAACAATCAACCAAGTGTTAGAGTCAGTAGAAACATTGCTAGACAAGGCTGAATAAAATAGATAATCACTGGAGTCCTTTTGTGGAGCGACTTCTTCAACATCTGCAGTGGCAACTTGAAGCTTAGGTCGTTGAGGGGAAACCCTCGCAAAGTGACCATACTTATCACAACGTAAACATTGAATCTTGGACATGTCTCGTTTCCTTTTGAAGGTAGGAGCATCATCATTTCCATCTTCTCGATTCCTCTTGAAGAATCCTTTCTTAAAGCCTTTACTTTTGTTTGATGAATGAGAGGCAAGAACTTGTAATTCTTCATTCTTTGAGCTTTGACCAATTCCTCTTGCAGTTAGTCTCGACTCCTCTTGAATGCAGTCAATCCTCAATCGATCAAACTTGGGAAGTTCAGATCTTGCACTGATTCCTTGAATGAACGCCTCCCAAGAAAGCGGAAGACCATTGAGAGCAAGCATAGTTAGTTCTTTATCATCAATCATGTGACCAATAGTGGAGAGCTGATCTTTTATCTCTGAAATCCTCATGAAGTATGTAATAACAGATTCTCCTTTCGTCATTTTCACATGATGAAGTTGTTGCTTCAGTGCAAGGGCTCGACTAGTGTTGTTGATTTCGTACATCTCTTCCAAGGTTGTAAACATCTCTCTTGCTGTATCCAACTTGAAGACAATTGGTACAATATGATCCTTGACGGAATCAACCAATACTTTCTTTGCCCTAGTGTCTTTCTTTCTCCATTGCAGCTTCTCTTCTTCCCCCTCAGGTTCGGGAACTTTTGTTTTCACAAACTCAGCCAAATCATTCTCTTCCAAAGTTAGCATGAACCTGAACCTCCATGATGTGTAGTTCGAGATCCCTTCGAGTCTATCCTCGATTTTCAGACCGTTCACCATCTTGAGAAATTTAGAAGATAGACTGAAAAGAAAAATAATGAGAGTTGCAAACTAACAGATCTGAATCTGATCATGATCTTTTTCACACCCGCTCTGATACCATGTTAGTGTTTCTTAGATCAGATTAGACAATAAAGAACTCAATAGAATTGCAACATATAAGACAATGAACACTCCAAGATACCCTGGGAAAACCCTCCTCTTGAGGGAGAAAAACCCAGCAGATGATCTCTTCTATAATGTAGAACAACTAACAGAAATCTGCTTACAACTCAGGCCCAACAATGGCCAATAAAGAATGTAATGAGGTCGCACCTCTCCTAGATACACAAGATACAAATGAATATCTTCTTCCTTGAAATTGGACTGCTGCTGCAAATGCGAATTCTGCTCTTAATGATAAATGTGAACTTGCTTGATGGAATAATTTAGAATGCCAAAGTGACCTTGTATATATACAACATAGGCGCCTCTTCATTTAGGTCGGCCTTTACATAATAAATAATAAACAATTAACATGTCTTAAGGTCGGCTCAAGGTTAAGACAAGAATAGGCGAACTTGTAGGGGTCGGCCCTTTAGCACATAAAATGTTTGATATAAATTAAATAGCCAAGAGGCTATTCATTTAATTTATCTTTTTTTCTTGGGAAGTGCAGACCGAAGCTGTCATAACATCAATATTCCCAGGGTATCTTTGTGTGTTCATTGTCTTATGTGTTGCAATTCTTTAAGTACTTGTATTGTTCAATCTGATCTAAGAAACACTAACATGGTATCAGAGCGGGTTTGAAAAAGATTGTGATCAGATTTAGTTTGCAACACTCACTCTAATCTTTTTCAGTCTATCTCCTATTTCAAATTTCAAGATGGTGAACGGTCTGAAAATCAAGGATAGACTCGAAGGAGTTTCTAACTACACATCATGGAGGTTCAGGATCATGCTCACATTATAAGAGAATGATTTGGCTAATTTTGTGAAAACAAAAGTTCTTGAACTTGAGGAGGAAGAAGAGAAGTTGCAGTGGAGGAAGAAAGATACTAGGGCAAAAAAAGTGTTGGTTGATTCCGTCAAAGATCATATTGTTCCGATTGTCTTCAAGTTGGATACTGCAAGGGAGATGTTCAAAACATTGGAAAAGATGTACGAAATCAACAACACCAGTCGTGCCCTAACCTTCAAGCAACAACTACTTCACATTAAGATGGCAGAAGAAGAGTTTGTCATCACCTACTTCATGAAGATTTCCGAATTGAGAGATCAACTCTCTACCATTGGTCATATTGTTGATGACAAGGATTTGACCATGATTGCTCTCAATGGTCTTCCGCTTTCATGGGAATTGTTTATTCAAGGAATCAGTGCAAGATCTAAACTTCCCAAGTTTGATCGATTGAGGATTGACTGCATTCAAGAGGAGTTGAGACTAACGGCAAGGGGCATTGGTCAAAGTTCAAAGAATGAAGATTTACATGTTCTCGCCTCTCATTCATCGAAGAAAGGAAAAGTTTGGAAGAAAGGATTCTTTAAAAGGAATCGAGATAATGGGTCAGATGGTGCTCCTGCATTCAAGAAGAAGTGGTACCTCTCTCGTGTTCAATGCTTTAAATGTGACATTTTTGGTCACTATGCGAGGGATTGTCCTACCAGGCCTAATCAGCATGCTTCATTTGCGGATGTGATTGAGATCTCTCCCCAAAATGATTCTAGTGAATTTCTACTCTAGTCATGGGCCTATGTTCAAGGTGAGAAGGTTGTGTACTAAGCACAAGAACAACATATCATACGGTGTCCACCCTTCAGAATATTTAAGAGATAAGTATTCTTTGCTTTTGATTGTATTTACTATTCTAGGCTAAAATTCAATTTGTTGAGTTATGCAAATCTAACATTATTTACTTAGGATTATGTGTGACTAGTAAATAGTGATCACTGTGATAAGATTCTTTAGATTTACTCATTGCAAGTAGGATCATGCCAATTTGTGAAGTTTGTTTTTTGTTTTGCTGAGATTAGCTCTTCTGTGAAATTGAAAGAAAGACTTTTAATGATTAATAAATTAATTATCTATTACTCAGGAGATTTTTGAAATCCATGAGATAAGTATTGCATGGTTGAATAATGTTCATGAATTGTTTTTTTTGTAATTATTAAGAGGCTCTTACATTGAGATATCCTGAGCATCTAGCATTCTGCATGTGGAAAGGTTGGATATCAAAGTCTTACCGAATGAAGAAATGATGAAGAAATGATCAAGCTTGGAGTCATAGCTTGCAATCATTGAACTACATTAATGGTTGGAGATATCTCTTGTAGTCAATGTGCCTTCCAGGTCGTCATTGTGTTCAAATTGTGAAGGGTACGGATTGATTTGAGCTCAAGTACAACGTATCACACTATGTCCAGCATTTGGACCTATCAGAATAGTTAAAAATATTAAGTATTCTTTGGTTGCTGAGTTATATCATTTATTTATTCTTTGGATCTTGTAATTAAGAGAGATAGTAGATTCTCTTGAATTGTGTTGTGTTCACTAGCATAAGATCTTTGGAAAAATTTCATTCATGATATATTTGTACGATTCTAATCTTGATATTTCTTTGGATAATTATGGACTGTTAGTAATCTCTATCTAAAATGCTTCCTGGACAGGTTTAGGGGGAAGAAGATGATAAGAGATTACTTAGTGATGAAAAGCTTGAGGCATCTTGTGAAGAAGTCATGTCAACCAAAGAAATGATCAAGAGGGAGTAAACACTAGAGGGACTGAGTTGGTGGCTAGAGGGAGTACATCTCCAGAAGTCTTCTTTGCAAATCTCTGAAGCCAGGATCGAGAGGGAGTCTCAGTATTAGTGTTCCTTTGTTTAATGAGTTCTTCTTTGAGAGAAGTTCGAGGTGAAATCCCTTGATAATGCAATTCTCTATTGAGAGAGAATTGAGGTGCAAACCCTTGATAATGCAACTCTCTGTTGAGAGGGAGTTGAGGTGCAAGCCCTTGATAATGCAATTCTCTGTTGAGAGAGAGTTGAGGTGTAAGCCCTTGATAATGCAATTCTCTATTGAGAGAGATTTGAGGTGAAAGCCCTTATTTCCACCCTCTGGGAGAGCTATGGTGGATGTCATGTGTGTGACTCCATGATAGCATCACGTGAGGGAATCTGTGATGATTTTATTTATACCATCTATGGAAGTAGCCATAATGGTTAATATCACATTGAACTGATATTCTATTTTGTTTTCATTCTAATATGATGTGTCTTGTGCAGATGGAAGTTCATCCCTAGCTGAGAGGGAGTGTTGATGTTATAGCAGCTACGGTCTGCACTTCATCACACAAATTCCAAGAAGAAAAGATAAATTAAATGCATAGCCTCTCGGCTATTTAATTTATATCAAACAATGTATATTTGTTAAGGGCCGACCCTTTATGGTTCGCTTATTCTTGTCTTAACTTGAGCCGACCTCAATATATATATTCATTGTTATAAGAAAGGCCGACCTAAATGAAGAGGCACCTAAGATGTATAAATATAAGGTCATTATCATTGTATCATTCAATTCGATTTTATCAAGCAAGTTCGCACCTTATCCTTCAAGAGCAGAAGTTCTCATTTATTGTTCAAGAGCAGAATTCGCATTCTTAGCAGCAGTCCGATCTCAAGGGAGAACAGATTCATTTGTATCTTGTGCATCAAGGAGAAGTGCGACTTCATTGTAATTCTCTATTGGCCATTGTTGGGCCTGTGTTGTAAGCAGATTTCTGTCACTTGTTATACATTATAGAAGAGACTAATTTGCTGGGTTTTTCTCCCTCAAGTGGAGGGTTTTCCCAGGGTATCTTTGTGTGTTCATTGTCTTATGTGTTGCAATTCTTTAAGTACTTGTATTGTTCAATCTGATCTAAGAAACACTAACAGAGTCTCCCAAACTAGTCAAGCCTGGCTCGCCTCGGGACTCGCCAAGTTAGGGAGAGTCCAAGCGATTCGGATAATATTGATTAGAACATGATTTTATTAGGATTCATACCCTTATAACATTTGTATATTATATATAAGGTTATAGAATTTATTACATATCACATGCTTTATAAAACATATACCATATAAATAATTAATAATCTAATAAACTATTAGATTATTAATATTCATAGATGGTAGTTTTTAATAGATGTAATTAATACCTCTTTAGGTACTTTGCCACCCCTTGTCCTATATTTAAGGAGCCTCTCTTCCATTGAGATGAACGAAAATTTGGAGATTAATAGTGAATTCTATCACTATGCACAAGATGTATTATTGGCCTTGTGGAAGTAAAGAGAAGTGTTTCTTCAAGTTTGGTCTATGTTTTACTAGACTATTTTGCAAGTGTTTTATAATTGAATTATGCTTTATGGGGTTTTCCCCATGTGCACATTGTGTAATGGGTTTAATTCGTGTATCTTGTAGTTCTTATTGTAAATGTAATCAAATCTTTCACAAATAGAATCCTAGTAATCTAAGAATAAACTAAGGTCTGAAATTCTGTATGAGAATTCTAAGTCAAAAACGCATTTCCAGATTTTACTTTGTATGCTAAATGTGCTGATTGTAGAACATTAATAAATTTCGATGTTTGCATTCAATGTTTGGAATTCCTATTTGTATGTGGAGAGGCCCGCCTCCAAGGGATGCGTCTCTTGAGAGGACGTGTCCCCACATGTGGAGACACGTCCGCTGAAGGGACATGTCCCTTTGGGCGCGCGGGCTTTCTCTACAACTGATTACCATTTGTTAAGCGACTTAACACATATACTCCCTCACACATGGCGGATATATATTTATAAGAATTCTGAATTAAATTTAATAAGAATTTCGAACATCATTTATTTAAAATTCGATTTTATACATGCATTATAAAATTCGATTTTACTTATTTTAGAAATATTAATTATGAAGAGCAATTGATCTTATATAAACGATGATGATGCTTATTAGCAATCATAATTTATATCTGACCTAAGCTACCATTCATCAACACTCCCTCTTAGCTAGAGAAGATATTTAAATCAAATAAGTCAAGATATCACCTTCACAAGTGATATCGAAGATATGATTTATTTTCTCAATGTTGTTAAGTCACATGACATTGTTCATAACACATCTTCATTATGGTATGTGCACTGACATCAAGTCACATGATGTCTACCATAATTCATGGCATATCCACGGATATAAATATCCACCATGACTATCTCTTAAGGATCACAGTGATCTTCAGATGATATCAAGTCCCATGATATCCATCAAGGTGTCCAAGAGATACTATCATGACATGTCCACAGATATCTATCATGATAGTATATCATTATAGAGTCGTCACTTTACAATGTCACATACAAGTGTTTATTATTAGAAAGATCGTCACCTTTCGATAATGTACACAGGGGGAGTAGGCCCATAAAGTCATGGAGTCACACACATGACAAAAGAGTTTACACATTAAACATTTTTATATATTAGTACAATTTATAAACAATTTGTATTTCAAACATAAATAACAAATTACATTTCAATCATACCAAGTTTCTTCCCAAAGTGCTCTACCTTGATCCGGGAGAGAGGCTTGGTGAGAATGTCTGCAGCTTGATCATTTGTACTAATATACTCCAACTGGATCACTTTCCTTTCCACCATATCTCTTACATAATGATAGGGGATCTCAATGTGCTTAGATCTGTCATGAAAGACAGGATTCACAGAGAGTTTTATGCAATTCTGATTATCACAATGAATAATTGTAGGATTCAAGGGCTCACCAAAGAGTCCCACAAGCAATTTACGAAGCCACATTGCTTATCTTGCTCCCATTGAGGCTGCAATGTATTCAGCTTCCGTTGAGCTTTGTGCAACTGAAGATTGTTTTCTGCAAATCCAGGAGATCATAGCCGATCCCAACATCCTGATGTGCTTTTCCGATCGGTTACACTTCCAGCCCAATCTGAATCAGAGTACCCATGTAGATCTAGTTGATCATTCTTGTAAAGAAGACCATATCCAATAGTGCCTTGAAGATATCTCAAAATATGTTTCACAACCATTAAGTGAATTTCTTTTGGTTCACACATGAACTGGCTGAGAACATTTACTGCATAGCAAATATCAGGTTTGGTGTTAACCAGATACATCAAGGATCCAATCATCTGTCTGTAAAGGGTTGGATCTGCACATTTGGATTCTGCTACTGCTTCTTTCAATTTGTGAAGGTTGGTTTCCATAGGTGTAGACATTGGTCTACAGTCCAACATTCCAAATCTTTTCAGAATGTCAATAGTATACTTCCCTTGGTTTAGTATAATGCCTTCTGATTTCTGCCATACTTCCAAACCGAGGAAGTAGTGTAGAATACCCAAGTCTTTCATGTCAAATTCAAAAATTAGATTCTGTTTCCCTTGAGCAATGAGGTGATCTTTTCCTGTTATCAGCAGGTCATCAACATATAAAATAATTATAAGCATATCACCTTTGATTACCTTGAAGTAGAGATTGGAGTCAACATTATTTTTGGAAAATCCTAATCCCAAGAGATAGTTGTCAATTCTTTCATACCAGACCCTGGGAGCCTATTTAAGTCCATAGAGCACATTCTTCAGCCTGCACACATGTGAGTTAGATTTATGTATCACAAAACCTTCAGGCTGTTTCAGATAGACTTCCTCTTCAATGGTTCCATTCAGGAAGGCAGTTTTCACATCCATTTGATGGATCTTCTAGCCTTTAGCTACTGCAATGGCTAATACTGCTCTCACTGATGTGTAACGGGCAACAGGTGCAAACGTTTCTTCATAATCAATGCCTTCCTTTTGAGAAAAGCCTCTAGCCACAAAACGTGCTTTATGTTTTTCTATACTGCCATCAGCAGCATGCTTGATTTTGAAGAGCCATTTAGAAGAGACAACAAATTTCTCTTTTGGTCTAGGCACTATGTCCCATACATCATTCTTTAGGATGGACTGATATTCCTCCCTCATTACATCCTTCCAAGCTTGATGTCTAAAGGCTTCTATAACATTGGTAGGTTCAGAGTTTATGATGTTGTTCATGAAAGCAACATAGCTAGAGAACCGTTTGGGTCTTTTACTCTCCCTGAATGTTCCTTTAGGTGCTGCATGATCCTCTGCTTCTTTGATCATCTTCCTAGTCCAAAGTGGTCTCTTTCTGGCGATGTCATTTGTATCCTCATTTGAAGTGGCAGGAAGTTCATGTCGTATTTCCTCAGGATGCTCCCTCTGAATCTTAGGAGCAAGTTCCATTTCAGGTAGTCTAGGGGAATAGGTTTTTGTCTCACTAGAACTTCTTGCCCTCTTGAATGCAATGTCTTCTTCAAAGATGACATCTCTGCTCAACTCAATTTGTTTATGTCCGGGTATGAATATTTTGTATGCTTTGGAGGTTTCACTATAACCCACAAATACTTCCTTCTTTCTAGAAGGTTCTAGTTTGAGTCTCTTCTCTTTGGGTACATGAATATAGACAGGACAGCCAAAAATCCTAAAATGACTAATGTCAGGTTTTATGCCGGTAAAGGCTTCTTCAAGAGTTTTGTTATCAAAATGAGAATGAGGACATCTATTTTGGATATAGACAGCAGTCCTAGAGGCTTTTGCCTAGAAAGAAGTTTCAATGTTTTGGTCTAGCAACATTGCCTTAGCAGCTTCTACAATGGTTCTATTTTTTCTCTCAGCAACCCCATTCCGTTGAGGGTTGTAGGCAACTGTGAACTCCCTCTTAATTCCAGCACTCATGCATAATTTTTTAAAATCTCAGAGGTATATTCTTTCCCATTTTCTGCCCTTAAGGTTTTGATTTTCTTTTTGGAGAAGTTTTCAGTGAGGGCTTTAAACTCTTTGAACCTTTTGAGGATTTCTATTGACTCCTTACACTTAAGGAAATAGATCCAGGTTTTCCTAGAGAAGTCATCTACAAATATGACATAGTATAGAAATCCTGCTTTAGAAGGTACATACATGGGTCCACATAGATCAGAGTGAACCAGTTCTAACACATTAAGGGTTTTACTCAGGCTATTCTGAAAGGATCCCTTAGTATTCTTTCCTAGGGCACAACCTTTAGAAGTTCCCTCATGAGATGGTTTTAGCTTGGGTAAGCTTGTAACAAGTTTTTCCATAGAAGGTAGGGCACGAAAATGGAGGTGTCCTAATCTTCTATGCCAGATTTCATTTATATCAACAGTGTCAAGGGTAAGGGCTTGTTTAACCTCAGTGCATAGTTTGTAAAGGTACCCTTGTCTTATGGTTATGGTATGGCCTTTCTTGATAGTTGAGTTCTTAGGCCATACTAGAACTTTACCATCCATAAATGTAACTCTGTAACCATTGTCTTCAAGGGCAGAGATGGATATAAGATTTCTCTTTATTCCAAGTACAAATAAGACTCCAGTGAGTTGCAGAGAAATCCCAGATTTCAACTTGATGGAACATGTTCCAACCCCTTTTACAGGGTATGTAGAATCATCCCCGATGTTTACTTCTTCATCAAAATTTTTAGTCATGGAGTCCAGGTGTTCTCTGAACCCTGTGATGTGTCTCGATGAACCACTATCAATTACCTAAATTTGAGTGTTGTCAGATAATTGACTAGAAAGGGCTGTATAGAACACAAAGTTCTCAGATTCATGATCTGGTTTTGACTTTCCTACTTCGGCAAAGGATGCTTGTTGTTTAGTTCTATCAGGGCACTTCATTGCATAGTGACCATACTGATCACATCTAAAGCATTGTACTTGAGAGATATCTTTCTTCTTATAAGATTCCTTTCCACTGGAATTACTTTTTCTTTTAAAAGATCCTCTCTTGTAGGAGTTTTTCTTACTCCTCTTATTAGATGTTGTGTGGAGAACATGAATGTCTTCATCTATGTGTTTCTGTTTATTCTCTTTTGTGGAAAGTCTTGTTTCTTCTTGAAGGCAGTCAGTTCTTAGCCTATCAAACTTAGGGAGTTTAGATCTCGCACTTACTCCTTGAACAGATGACTCCCATGAGTTTGGTAGGCTTCCTAGTGCAATTAGAGTTAATTCTTTTTTGTCAATCTGATATCCAATTGTGGATAATTGATCCCTTAGTTCAATAATCATCATGAAGTATGCATTAATGGACTCTCCTTTGTTTATTTGAGCATTGTTGATTTGCCTTTTTAATGCTAGAGTCCTGCAGGTGTTGTTGATTTCATAAGTACTCTCAAGAGATTTGTACATATGGTATGCAGTTTCATGTTTTGCTAGGATAGGCACTATATGATCCCTAACTGCATCTACTAGGCTTTTCATGGCTCTTTCATTGTTTTCGATCCATTGAGTTTTCTCAGGTTCAGCCCCTGGTTCCCTTTTATTTTCTCTCACAAGTGAGTCTAGTTTATTCTCTCTAAGGATCATCATGATTCTAAATTTCCATGGTGTGAAATTGTCTGCTCCTGCAAGATGATCTTCAAATCTGATCACACTTGACATTATGAAGAATGTGATGTGAATTCGATTTTGAAAAATACGAATTTTTCTAGAGCAAACTGATTTTAGATTTGATTTGGATTCACACAACGTGGCCCTGATACCATGTAAATGTAATCAAATCTTTCACAAATAGAATCCTAGTAATCTAAGAATAAACTAAGGTCTGAAATTCTGTATGAGAATTCTAAGTCAAAAACACATTTCCAGATTTTACTTTGTATGCTGAATGTGCTGATTGCAGAACATTAATAAATTTAAATGTTTGTATTCAATGTTTGGAATTCCTATTTGTATGTGGAGAGGCCCGTCTCCAAGGGATGCGTCTCTTGAGTGGACGTGTCCCCACATGTGGAGACACGTCCGCTCAAGGGACATGTCCCTTTGGGCGCGTGGGCTTTCTCTACAGCCGATTACCATTTGTTAAGTGACTTAACACATATACTCCCTCACACATGGCAGATATATATTTATAAGAATTCTGAATTAAATTCAATAAGAATTTCGAACATCATTTATTTAAAATTTGATTTTACTAATTTTAGAAATATTAATTATGAAGAGCAATTGATCTTATATAAACGATGATGATGCTTATAGCAATCATCACTTATATCTGACCTAAGCTACCATTCATCAACACTTATTTTGTTTAGTTTATATTTATTTATAATGATCAGTAACCTACGATCGTATTTTTGAACACATTTGAATTTTGTATTAGAAATCTATAACAATTGGTCATTGCCTAGAAGAGGTTGTGTAATGTGCAACCCTGGTTTCCTTTGTCTTTATTTGTTTTGATGAATGTTTTGTGATATATTTGCAATGTTTGATACAACAATATAATGCAGCAAAATATAAGATATTGCAATAATAATTTTCAATTCAAAAACTAAACATTACATAGGAAATACACAACTGAAAATTCCAGATTTTTATATCAGCTTAGATACTCAGCATTTCACAAAATATTGACAACCCAAATCATAAAATATCCCCTATTATGAGAAACAACAATATCCAAAAAAATTGGGAGTCACTAATCATGAACTCACAGGTAAGATATGCCTTGAAACCGTCTGAAAATGGATGCCATCGGCAAGTAACACCTCCAATGGAAGAAAAGATGCCAACACAGTGCTATCCAACCCTATCTTGCCACGATAGAAGAGGTATTTGCAGCAAAAGCAGTCTAAACCTCCACATCAAATCAGCTATAGGAAACCCTCCAATTCCAATATTTGCAATATGAACAATCTCCAAATCCCACATCCAGATCAACAAGGATTGACTTATACATCAGCAAGTAAATCCTCCCAATTCAATTAATATATCTTCCAATTTGCTATTGATTCCTTTGAACCCTGAATATTAAATCTCTCCTGTAATTTATTGAAGCACAAGCACAACCTATGAATGAAGTTGTCTGCAAGCTGGCTTGAGAGATCTTTCACTTCTGCACCGAGCTGTTCTTCTTGAGGGATTTCATCCTCAAAAAGCTAAGTGTTTCCAGACTCTCCAGTCTCCTAAAAAAACACTTATCGAAATAATCTTCTCAACATGAATGAATGAATTTGCATATGAGCTCCAAATGCCTTTTTATAATTCCCAAACTCCACGCCCTAATTTTGCATTTGAATTACATTTCATTTCATTTCATTTACTTTTCCCGCTTTATAACCCCCTTTAATGTTTTATTTAATTGAGCTCAATACTTTATAAAATAAAGTATTCTTTTAAATCATTTAAATTCCTTTTTAATAAAGAAATATTAATAATGCATAAAGTTAATTTGTTTAAATTAACTTTATATTAACATTATTAAAATTAAATGCATAGTACCATTATCAAATAAGATTAATCGAAAACAATAATTTTCCATCATGCCCAATATAGTAACTCCGTAGCTGACCATAGCAGTGACTTACTATAAATAGTAAGTATGAGCAACTCATCCAAGTGACTTACTACAAATAGTAAGTGTGGGTCAAAGTGTTCTAAATGGCTTGTGGAAGGCACACCACAAACAAACTAGTTCATTGAGCTGAAGAGTACTAAAATAATTACCGAAAGGCTTGTTGAAGAGCCATAGATCACCCTCAAATAGAGAAATCAATTACTCTTTTTGGCGGTAATCCTGGTAACTCATTAGGAAACACATCTGAAAATTCCCTCAAAACTGGGTACTTCTCTATATCTGATTCTCCAGTTTCTTCAATTTCCCCATCTTCTAGCTCCTGTTGACTCTAGTGTTTTGAATTTTCACTATCATACCCAAGTTCTTCAATCTTTACAGCAAAGAGTTTACACCCTTTCTTCTTAGCTCTCATAAGTTGCATTGCTGTAATTTGTCGAACTTTTACCACTTTAGGTATTCCTTGGATTTTAACTTCGCTTCGATAGTCGTCTAGACACTCAATAGTCTTGGCATTGCAATCTACTATGGCCCGATGCCTCCACAACCGATTCATTCCTAGGATAATATCATATGATCTTAGTGGTGCGACATAAAGGTTGACTTCAATAGCAAAACTAGGTAGCTCTAACCTAGCCTTGAATAGACATTGATCCACCTTTGTTCTTGTACTGTTTGCATATTCAGCATTCCATGACATTGCCATGTGCCTTGCCTTCCTAAATAATTGATTTGCTATTCTAGGTGAAATAAAATTTTCAGTGGCACCCGTATCAATTAGAATAGAAATAAGTAAACCAAACAAAGAACCTGGTGTTTCGATCGGTGTCACTTGGTAATCAGCTTGTCGATCAGCTACTGCAACATGTATCCTTTGTGGAAACATAGCTTGTTGGCTGGGTAATGAGTTGCCATATGGTTGGGAACCAAATTTTTTGTTAGGACATTCTCTTGCATAATGATCCCCTTTACATCTAAAACATTTTGAAGGCATCCATCTTTTCCTAGTGGCTTCTCCAATCTTTCTAGTACTTTCGCTAGCTCTGCTAGTGTTACCAAAACTGGGATTATTTTTCTTGCGATCTCTTTTGAACTCTTTTCCATTAAAGTGAGATCTCTTTCCTTTTGGCTTGGCAACATTCTGAACAGGTTCCTCCTTAGGAGCTATTTTGTTGGGAACTTCAGTATCCTTCTTATGCTCCTTTCTTTCCTGCTGGATAGAATTTGCCTTAGCCTTTTGTTCTTGCTTGATGGCCTTTTTGTATACAAGGTCCATTGTGGTTGGACTATGCATATCTACTTCTCCACCAATTCTGCTATTGAGTCCCAAAATTAATTTCCTAATGCGGAAACCTTCATCCTTGTGATATGTAGGAACATAGCAAAGAAGTTGGGTGAACTTCTGCCAGTATTCATGAACTGTCACGGTCCCTTGCTTCAACTCTTGGAAATCTGTTAGTTTTTGATCATGAAAGAGCTGGGGTAACCATGTTTTGTGGAAAATTTCCACAAATTCATTCCATGATAGTTTCCATGAGCGTATGCTAAGCTCCAGCTTTTTGTTCGTCCACTAGTTAGAGGCTTCACCTGCTAATTGGTATGCACCCCACGCTACCTTGGTCACTTCACCATAGTTTTTTATCTCAAAGTATTTTTCCATTTGCACAAGCTAGACTTCCGCTTCATCTCCTCGTGCGCTTCTGTCAAACTTTGGTGGGAATATCTTCTTCATATCCCTTGAGAGTTCGGTGGATACAATATTCTTTTTCCTCTCGATGGATGGTGTGGGTGATTTCTCCTTATCATGGTTTCAGTTTTCACCTTGTCCATGAGAAGAACTTTCTCCTTCTAGGTTATCGACAGGTATTTCTTCCTCCACCCTATCCTTAGCTTTTGCTTGTTCACGATTAGTTAGCCTTGCTAGGATTTGGTCAAGCCTAGCTTCCATTCCAGTAGCTCCTTGTCCACCATCTTGGCTAGTTCTGGGAATAGTTCACATTCTCTCATACGTTCTCTCCGTGCCTATCTCTAACAGGGGCACACTTATTTTCTCCAGTGTTAGCCATTTTCATGATTTTCAAAACCTTGCTTGTCTTCTAACCTTCAGATGATTTCACGATTCCGGGCGTTTTACTGATCAGACTAATTGGCTGATGGATTCACTAGATAGCTAATAAGATTCTAGAAGGGGTCTTTTGGATACCCGATCTCTGGAAATTGACTTCTGATGGCTCTAAACCCTAGGCGCCCTTCTTCTTCAGGGGCGCCCATCTGTAATGTCCCCTTTTCCACGAGCATCAGAGTTGGGGGATTAGCCTATTTTCCTGACCCTCGTAGGCTAATAGTTATGGATAAAGGGTTTCTCGGACGGGCACTTGGTCGTCAATTTGCAGTGTGGATCTCCGGAGTATGGTGGCAAGGTGAATTGTGGCATTTGGCATGATACTTGTGCTTAAATTAATGATACTCACCTTTTATTTCACCATCCTCGGCCTAGGGACCATGTGTTTTAATATGAAGGGGTCACTTTCTATTTTTAAGTTACTATTTATTACTAAAGTGAAAAATGTTATAACTTAAGTGAATAGTGTTCACTTTAATGAATAGTGTTTCCTTTGTAAATTTATAAAAGGCAAGAGAGAAAATTCGAATTGCTTCATTAGATGATCATTTTGGCTTGAAGAAAACTTGGGAGTGAAGCTTGGAGGAAGGAGGCTAGGGTTTCCTTATTTTTTGCAGTGGGTGAGCCTGGTGGGGCTTGGTTGTTCGTTTGGAGCTGCTTGAGGGTGTGAAACACCACCTTAAAGTTGCTGATCTGTTATTTTGCTGTTCTTTGGAGATCTACGTTGCTGTTTGTAGGTTATTTGGAGCTGGTTTTTGAGTGTTCTTGACAACCATAGACCTTTTAAAAATGGATTAGCCTATTTTCCTGACCCTCGTAGGCTAATAGTTTTGGATAGAGGGTTTCTCGGACGGGCACTTGGTCGTCAATTTGCAGTGTGGATCTCCAGAGTATGGTGGTAGGGTGAATTGTGGTGTTTGGCACAATACTTGTGCTTAAATTTAGGATACTCACCTTTTATTTCACCATCCTCGGCCTAGGGACCATGTGTCTTTAAAATGAAGGGGTCACTTTATATTTTGCAGTTACTATTCATTCCTAAAGTGAAAAAAGAAATAACTTGAGTGAATAGTGCTCACTTTAATGAATAGTGATTTCAATGTAAAATTATAAATATCAAGAGAGGAAATTCGACCCTCTTCATGCATAGATGATTTTGCTTGATGAAAACTTGGAAGTGAAGCTTGGAGGAAGAAGGAGGCTAGGGTTTCTGGATTTCTTGCAGTGGGTGAGCCTGGTGGGGCTTGGTTCTTCGTTCTGAGCAGCTTGAGGGTGTGAAACATCACCATAAGGTTGCTGATCTGTTATTGTTGCTTCAGTTAGAGACCTGTGTTGCTGTTGCAGGTTATTTCGAGCTAGTTTTGATGGAGTTTTGAGCTACTATAGTCTCCATTATTGTTTTTACGAGAGTTGTTCGGTTTTGAGACAATTTGGGACTGATTTTTGAAAGCTACAGCGAGCTGCGTTTTTATGAGGGTTTCAATCAGCAAAAGGAAAAAAAACGCCTTTTCTAAGAGGCTGCAATCTAACCAAAAAGGGGCGCCCTTGGTAGAGGAAGCTTCCCATGTTGGATTTGGTTGGGAGAAGTTCGGATCTCAAGAGTTGTGTTCACTTCTTTGGACGCGGGTACTGTAGCAAGTCACTATTCACAGTGATGTTTGGCTGTAAGTTAAAATATGGTTTATGAAATACCTAGTTTCGAATCTAATCAAAATTATATGTTGTAAGCATCTTATTTTGTAATGAAGAATTATATTTGGCCTCTGAATTGAGCAATGTACTCAAGTTGTTTCAGTAGCTTAGTTTATTTGAAATTTCCTTAGTATGTATATGCTTGTTGGTACCTTATTAGCATATTTAGCCAACAAACTCAAAGCACAAAAGGCAAACACTAAACCAAAACAAAATCAGACCTATAAACTCAGTGGAAACGGATGAGCAGAGTGTTGGTACACTACAGTGGTATCAGAGTGGTTTCCTACCAACTTGTTGGGTGAGTTCTAGCTACAAAAGCTTCAGTTGAACAACATGGCTATTTCCCAGAAGCAATGGGATAAGAATATGGGAAAGCTTAAACAAAGTTTGAAAGAGTTGGACGAAAATCAAAAAAGGTTGAATGAATTGATTTCAGACCCTACAAAACTAGACCGAGCAATACGGTGTATGGCTTCCATTTTTAAGAGGTCTACATCACAAAACGAAGAGAAGAAGAAACAAGAGGACACTTCAGTATCCAGAAACCTCTACGATGAATTCTCAGCAGTTAATGACCAGCATACAGTTGATCTTGTGGAGAGCAAAAATCAGACTTTAGAAGATCTACTTGTTGATGATGAGGTTGAAATTTCTAAGGCAGCTGTAGGGGAAAAGTACTCTAGTCCTTTTGAAGATGAAGAAGAGTTAGAACATGAGGGTGATGGGCCTAAACAAAATGCTGTTTCATATTTCTAATAATCCACTTTCTGAGATAGAAGCTGATATGTTTGATGTTAATCCACTTTATGAGGTAGAGTTGCAGGATGATCATGTTGAGGGACATGTGCATGAAGAAAGGGCCCCATATGAGACCAATGAGGGTTTTGAGCTCCCTAAATTTTCTATATCAGCAATTGCTGATGAGACTTATGATCATTTTGAAGATGCCAATTCAGTTTATGTGCAAGGATTGTCAATTCAGGAATCAGACAGGTCTGATTTGCAGGATCAAAGGCACGAGCTATCATTTGATTCCAGTGTTGTTCGTGATGAGCCATTGACAGAGGTTGGAGCATTTTACCACGACTGCATAGTGAGGAGTACCCATCACTTCTCCTTTAGTCCACACATGGAGGATTGGTTGATGCATCGGTGTGGATTGGTTCAGAGTGTATGCCATCCATTTTGGGATGTTGAGTTACCATCATCAGTGGATGGAACTAGTGGTTGCAAGTATCCTACTTAGTTGTTGGCGGGTGAGTGCTTGCAGGATCAGTATTTAGTTTCCCATCATGCTAATGTGTATCCAACAAAGTTGGCTGCTTCCTTGTCTCAGAGACTACTTGTGGATACATGGTTACAGAGGGATCATAATGTCAGCAGGCATGATGGCACAAGTGGATATCACATCCATGAGAGTTTAGTGGAGGCTATGGAGAGATGTTGCGTAGCAGATGCTTCCGGATATTCTTACCTCCTCATGATGGATGGATGTGAGTCTTGTTTGTTTTGGGATCCAGGTGGAGATAGAATTAGCACTGTCATTTGGAGGGGTCCCAGTGTATTGCTTCACCACTTCTGGTATGGTGGAGTTAGGATCAGCATTGAGAGTGTCTTGAATAACACCCGGCGGTAACTCATGCCTTCACAACGAAGATTAGCTCGTAGCGTGCAGCAGTACGAAGATAACATTTCAAGACGAACCTTAGCACGAAGTAAGATTGAGAGACTTGGTGTTGTATCCAAAGGTCTCTATGATGTGTTTGAGTTAAAAGATGATAAGTCAATAGAGAACTACCTACAATCTATAAATGGAAATGGGATTGAAACCGAAGTGGTGGGCGATAAGGAAATTTTACATCAGGATAATAGTATAGTGCAGCAACAGAATAATGTCCACAACATTTCAGAAGTTGTTATCAACATTGCTAGCAATTCTGATTTTCATGACGACAGTGCTAAGCCTTTGCAACAGCATGAGACAACAGTGTCTACACATGTGCAAGATGCTACTATTGAGCTGTTACATGGAAGTACTCAGGAATTGGGTACTAAGAATGCAGTATTTGGCGTGGATTTGTGTCATGGTGAGTCTGATTTTCCAGATCAGGTCTTAGAGAACAGGTTTGATGATTCATGCGTTGACATAGAATCCCAGGATTGTGAGTTGGATGGTGATGCAATTAAATTGGAGGTGGAAGTGTGTAAAGATACTGTCATATCAGCAACTTTTACCTTATCAGTTGAGCCGTCCTTTGAGGTACATAGCAATAGTACCTTAGTTGCTGATGTGTGCACTGACGATAGCACACATGATGTTGCTGATCAGAAGGTGAGCGATGAGGATTCAACCTCTTACTATAGTGTGGAATTGGGTGGAAATGATGAGTCACAGGGGTATCATCATCTGGCGGGACAGTTGAAGGTTAGTGATGATATGATTGTTACAGCTTTGGAGCATTTTGATGTTGCTCGGCAGATGTTGGCAACCTATGGTTGGAGTACTCCTATGTCAGATGAGTATGGTGTTAGTAGTCTTTCCCTCGCAGAGTTCCATACACTTCGAGAGGCAGTTGGAATTATGAAACAAAATTACCTAGAGCTACTTGCGGATAGGGATTTCCTTCTCGAGTGGGGTTGCATTTGTCATAAGGCATTGAAGGGAAAAGAAGAGGAGGTTGATGAGCTCACTTATGAGCTAGAGACGACTATGGATTCTTTGAAGAGCACTCAATTGGCCCTTCAAGAGTCACAGTCATTGGACGCGAAGTTTACCATGGTATCGAGTTTGGCATAGTCTTCACTCTCTTCTGATATAGTTCAGGTTTCCATGGCAGCAGTGGGTGATGAACATATGTCCACGGATTGTGGTTGTGAGCAGATTGAGGATGTGGTCACTACATCCATCACGGTTGCAGGTGCAGTTGATACAAATGGGATGAGTGCATTGGTTGAGAGTTGCAGAGAGCCATGTGTTGCACCAGATTTTCTTGAGTTTAGTCCCATGATAGGTGATGCAGAACAAATCATCGATAGCTCTTGTGACATGGAAGTTGACTCACCAGAAGGTTATGTGTCAACTCACGACACTACATCGTCCACTTCACAGGAGATATACAGAGCAACATCTAGTTGGGAGATTGGATCTTACGTCGATTTGTTTCCCTCTCCTGGAAGCAAATCTATCATTTCATTCCATATAGTTGATTATGATTGGCGGCTTGATGAGCCAATTCTGGAGTACCATTCAATGTATTGTTCCAGGGACTCAGAGTTGGATGATTAGATCCGCACAGAGTGATTGCGCAGTTTGTGGATAATCCCTTATCTGAGTTTGATGGTGGTTCGATCTATGATAATCCACTCTTCGAGCTGGAAGTCAATCATACTCCTGATACTAGTTTGGGGTTGAGCAATAATCGCAGTGTTTGGGATAGTCCTAGACTCCTAGTGCATCGGGATTCCAAACAAGGCTCACAGAGGAGTTTACTAGTGTGTACCAGGTGAGGAATGCTTGCAGTTTGGACTTTGATCCACCTGTACATGACTCGTATTCGATGCACAATCCTTGTGTGCAGGGTGTTTTCCTTGGTGCAGTTAAGGGGAGTGACTCCTTACTGTGTCTAGAGTTACCATCTTCAGAAGATGGGACTAGAGGCTGCAAGTACTTGACTCAATTGTTTGCAGGAGATTACTTGTAGGGACAATAGTCAATTATCCATCGTGCTGATATGTATCTGACAGGGTTTGCTACTTTAATACCACAGGGATTTCATACGGATACATGGTTACAGGGTGATTACAGTGTCAGCAGATATGATGGTTTGACTGGTTGTCACTTCCATGGGTATTTTGGAGAGACTATAGAGAGATGTGTTGTGGATGTTTCCAGATATTTTTGTCTCTTCATGACAAATGGATGTGAGTTCAGGTTGTATAGAGATTCAGATGGTGACAGGACTGGGACTGCAGTTGGATGGGTTCCGACAGGTTGCTTCGCCAATTGTTAGCATGGTGAAGTTGTGATCAGATTTGCACAGAGGAATTCAGAGGTTATCAGACATGGCAGACTTTCGTTCTGGTGTTGGGATCTAGGGATATTTGGCGCAACTGCATTTATGTTGGTGATTCCGGAGTTAGTCAGTGATGCATGGGACATTTCACAGTTCTTCTTTTCGACCTTCCGAGGAGTGAGGTTTCTTTACAGTAGAGATTGCTTGGGGACAAGCAATTTCAGGGAGGGCGGACTGCAATGTCCCCTTTTTCACGAGCATCAGAGTTGGGGGATTAGCCTATTTTCCTGACCCTCGTAGGCTAATAGTTCTGGATAGAGGGTTTCTTGGACGGGCACTTGGTCGTCAAATCTCAGTGTTGATCTCTGGAGTATGGTGACGGGGTGAATTGTTGTGTTTGGCATGATACTTGTGCTTAAATTAATGATACTCACCTTTTATTTCACCATCCTCGCCCTAGGGACCATGTGTCTTTAAAAGGAAGGGGTCACTTTATATTTTGCAGTTACTATTCATTACTAAAGTGAAAAAAGAAATAACTTAAGTGAATAGTGCTCACTTTTAGGAATAGTGTTTTTTAATGCAAAAACTTATAAATAGAAGGAGAAATTCGACCCTCTTCATGCATAGATGATTTTGTTTGATGAAACTTGGGACTGTTGCTTTGGAGGAGGAAGGAAGCTAGGGTTTCCTAATTTCTTGCAGTGGGTGAGCCTGGTGGGGCTCTGTTCTTCGTTCTTGAGCTGCTTGAGGGTGTGAAACACCACCTTAAAGTTGCTGATCAGTTATTGTTGCTTTAGTTGGAGACCTGTGTTGCTGTTTGCAGGTTATTTGGAGCTGGTTTTTGAGTGTTTTTGACAGCCATAGACTCCATTGGCATTTATGCAAGAGCTGTTCGCTTTTGAGAAGTTTTGGAGTTGTTTTTTGTAAGCTACAGCCAGCTGCGTTTTATTGAGGGTTTCAACCAGCAAAAGGAAAAAAAAGGCCTTTTCTTAGAGGCTGCTATCTTTACTAAAGGGGGCGCCCTTATCTTAGAAGACATCCCATGCTGGTTTTTGGTGGGAGAAGTTCGTTATTTGAAAGTTGTGTGCATTTCTTTGGGCCCGGGTACTGTAGCAAGTCACTATTCACAGTGATGTTTGGCTGTAAGTTAAAATGCAATATAAGATATTGTTAGCTTGAAATCTGATGTAAGTTATATGTTGAATGCATCTTATTATGTGATGAAGAAGACATATTTGGCTACTAAATTGAGCAATGTATTCAAAGTTGTTTCAGTAGTTAGTTTATTTGAAGTTTCCATTGTATGCATATGCTTTTTAGTATCATTTTAGTGTTATTAGCAAACAAACTCAAAGCACAAAAAAAAATACACAAATTGAAACAAAATCAGACCTACGAAACACAAGTGAAAACAGATTAGCAGAGTGTTGGTACACTACACGTTTGGCCAGTGATCCCTGAATCAGATGATCTTGCTGATAGTTTCGTTGTCAAGTCAGCACAAACACGAAGAAGGTGATTGCATCAGATGGATTTGATGTCTGTGTTTGACCCTTGAGATCAAGGGGCGCCTTTCTTCAAGCCTTTTCATCTTTTTGACATCATTTTGCCTTGGTAGCAAAAACATGCACCTTCCAGAGTTAGCCAAATTTTGGCCTTTTTCGTTTTGAGAATCTCCTTCGTTGAACAACATCATTTTCATCCTTTTCCGCCACGGCTTCTTCGTTGGAGTTCTTGAAGTTTATCCTTCAACACCTGGTAGTGGCCAATCTGCCATTAATGGTTTCGGAGCTCCTAACTTTGTTCTTAAAAAACAAGAATAGACCTACCAGAGTAAAACATGTCTTTTGATGATTCTAACTTGGTTAGTGTGATCGTGAAGTCACTTAACCCTATCAAAATCATTCTCAATCATTTTCGGGAAGGTCCTATTTTTTAGGGTTTCCCTAAAAATAGGGGTATGAAACCCTAAATTTCAGTTTTTTTAGAATTTTAACCATAGGTTCCTTGATAGAAACCCACAAATACCTTATGTTTGGTTTGACCTAAAACATACTTTTGATGACATTTTTACATTATTTAGCTCAATTTAAGCAGAATGCCAAAAATTTATTTTGGGTACAACAACAAGATCCAAGTAGGAAGGAAGGAAGGGCATTTCAAGATCCAACAACAAGAGAAATAAAAGAATAAGGAGTAGATTGAGTATGTCAAGCAATTTTGAGCATACCTTTCTATCATTTCACCCCCAATGAACTACAAGGTTGTTGTTTGTTTGTTTTGTTGCCTTTATTCAAGGCTTTTTAAGAGGAAAATGTAGAGCAGTCATGCTAGCTAGGGTTTTCTAAATGGGCCAAACATGTGCTTTTAAGTTTCTTTTGATATTTGCCTATCTGGTGTGAGTTGTATTTTTAATGTCTTGCATTTAGCTTGGTTTTCTACAATTCAAATAAATATATGTTTTGGAAATATGTTCCGAGTACTCGAAACTAGCTGATAGTGGGTGTTTGCTCCTCTGAAATTGGTTTGTTTGTTTTATAATGCTTATATCTGGTAAAGCACTTGTTGATTTGTAAGTCGCCAGGAGACTCCAACATAGGGATGAGGACCTTGTCCCTTCCCCATACCCACATCTTCTGGTGAAGAAACCTTATCATATATTCTCAAATTGTGATTTAAAATGTTGTCCAAACCCCTATCGCTACTATTCCATTTGACTAGTTTAACATTAACAGTGTAGTTGATGTGGAGTTGAGTTTTTTTATTTTCATTCTATTCATGAAGGTTTATATGGAGTAGAAATCATGCATTTCAAGTGACAAGGAAAATAGTATATTTGGTACATTTTGACAAATAAATTTGAAATCTCTAATGCAATATTTCATTGTACATAGCATCTTGTGTTCAAAGGATCCCTTGTTACTGCACTACAATGGGATACTGTGTATCAAACCAATGCTAGGTCGTGAGATGCCCTTTCATTACTTCAATTAGGCTTTGTTTTTATATTAGCTTTTTTCTTTAGTGTAATCATGTGTATTATTGGATTTGCTATAGATAATTTTCTATATTGTTTTACAATTGTTAAACCATATGCCTAAACTAATTTACTTTTTAGCATTCTTTGTAATTAATAATTCTATATCCATAAGAAACATAAGTAAATAATTTTGACAAAGTAGAGTCAAAGCTTTTGCTAGTATCTATGCTCATCTATGTTGTCTTTGTCATCTCTTGGTCATGATTCCATAGGTTCAATATTTATACCTTTCAAACATTGGAAGGATTGCTGGTCACCATTGAAAGCACGTTTGCAAGGTTTCGACAGTGACACATTTTATCAATTTGTAGTGGATTGTGAAGTTGTATAGGGTTTGCAAAATACAATTAAGGAACAAGTCAAAGCAAATTAGAGCAGAACTTAGGAGGCACAACAGATTTTGAGACCAAAAATGAGAGTCTTTATGAGGTACATGCTAGAAATAGGAGCATAAACTTTACTCATCCAAAATTGCATTCAATCGTGAAAACAAATTGCAAACAACAGACAACAAATTGAAAAATGATGTGCACCCAACAGCAGAAATAATAAAATCAGGTCAAAAGGCCTAGGCACATCCAACAAAAATAAAAATTAAGGTAAAATAACCATAGTTATCAGTGCATATCCTTCCAAATCTCAAATAGCAGATTCATAGAAGTGAATTTTTTCTTGATGACCTAGGACAGGCTTGAATGTGCAAAAGTTAAGTTTCAAAGTTAGAAGTTCAAATTCATATCATGGAGTGTGTGTTTGACAAAGGTAAAATAACTTCCAAATTTGAAGTTCAATTTTGTATTGATGGATTTGTGTGTGTGTGAAAGAAGATTGGAGTTAAAAATCTAACTCAAGAAATTGCTTATGTGGAGTGTGTGCCTTAAAAGGCAAATTGGATTTCAAATCAAAGATCGACATTCTTCATATAGGCATGCATTTTATAAGGCATAACAAATGTTTCAAGAAAGGCATGGAATCCTTAATATAGGCACCTGGCCTTCAATGAGGTTCTAATAAAGAAGGAAAAACCTATTTTTAGGTGCCTATTTTGCTTTTAAAGTGAGCTATATAAAGAGGTGCACTCTTGCAATGGACATATGTATTTTCAAAAACTGAAATACCAGATTTATTTATAGTGATGATTGGCAGTGTCAATCCAAAATAGCAGAGGAAGATGCCAAGGATAGAATAAACTTTATGCAGCATCAAGTTCATTATGCAGATAAGTTTTTCCACAAGCAGCCATACTGCAGTGAAGAGATGATCATTCATCATGGCAGTTGAGTTATTGTCATCTTTGGTAGTTATCAATAACCAAATTTTATTATTTTGATGAGCAACAAAGGTTTATATCAGGTTCTCGGAATGTCAGTCACCCATCATTTTAGTTGCCCTTGAAGATGACAATTATTGTGGTTCATCATTGTTGCTTGATTGCCTAAGTGTCATCATGTTGTTGCGTTTGGGTAGCATGTTTGTATACATTCTAGGGTTTCAAAGTATTCAAGATGATGGAAGATATGTGCTAGGGTTTTTGGAGTACCTGGGGGTTTGTATTTTGAGTTATAATTTGTTGTGAAAGTCAACATAGTTAAAAGCAAATTTAGATTCAAAGCATCAGATTGCCAGGGTCCTAGGATTTCATTGAGAGAATTGTCATTTCAAAACCAAGAAGCTTCATCAGAATCATCATTCAGAGCCACTGGTTAGTAGGCTATTTATAGCTCACACTATTATTAACTGTCACTATTTTCAAGGAAATGTGTTTTTTGAGTCTTCTCTATTTTTAGAGGTCTATTTTTTATCGCTTATCATGCAAGAGATGAAAATTTTGGATCCTTCTTGAAATTCTACCTATAGGTTGCAGTAATCTTTATAAGGAGTCCAATTGAAGATCTCTTATTTCAGATTTTGTATTTAGGGATTATATTTCAGAGGTTGCAGTAATCTTTATAAGAAGTGTAATTGCATGCAAGCAGGTATCCTTAGGATAAAATTTGTACTTAGTTTTTAAATTTATTTTAAAGAAAAGGATTGTAAATACTCAAAATGAATGCTTTGGGCACTTAGTTGATCAAGGATTCAATAATATTCATTCAATAGAATTTAGTATGCCTATTTTGCTACTCATATACTATGCTGGATAATAAGAGAGAGAGAGAGGGGTAAGAAATTACAAACCTCAAATAAATGGTCTTTCAAAATATGCTGGCAATTCTAGCTTCCACCTTCATTTCCTTTCCATATCCGAACAGTCTGTAGCCAATCATCAAATTCTTGGATGTAGGCTTCAAAGTTACCAAGGACAACAATTGCCAATTGTTCCCAACTGTTTAGGCTCTGGCAACCACCCTCCTCAGCCTCCTCCATCTAGTGCTCAACCGTCCATCACAAATCAATTGGCAGTCCCTCTAAGTAAGCGCGGTGAAATAAATTTTTTGATCATCCTCCATAGGGTTTAGCCTAAAGAAACCATCCAGCCCAAGCTACAGGTATGGGTTCAGATACAACTACAGACTCAGTTACTGCTACGAGATTCACCATTTTGTTAGTACCTCAGGTACAGTATGGCTATGGTATGTACATGCAAAATATAAATAAATATTTATGATATAAACAAAATTAATTATAATAGCAATGTTAGATTCATAAAACAACAAATACAACTAATAATTAATAATTCTAACTATAAAATAAGTCATGAGATATGATATATCATCTAGATTTATATTGTTTATAGAAAAGCTTGGGGAGAAATAGCTTTGGAGGAAGATTTTCTCATTAGTATTGCTAAGTTTGTTGATAGTGTATAGTTGAAATCATTCCAATTTAATCATTTTTCCATGTGAATTGGGTAGAAGATATAGGGAGTTGAATATTGGTTCTTGTTTGCCTTGCATCAGTCAGGAAATGTACCATGTAATACTAGTTTATGAATAGTTGAGTTGGAACCCAAGGAGACTACCATATTAAAAGGAGAATCATACCAGCATTCTATAGTCTATCTTCCATTTTGCAATTAGCCATGGCATTCTTATATTGTTACGGGTTTTCCATCTCTCCATGCTTGACAACTTCTTGTTTGTTGTGTTGCATATTCTCTGTAATCAGAAAGAAGATTGCTATTGACTTTTGCTTCATGTTCTCCAGCAGTCGAATAAGACCCTGCAACATATTGAGTTGTTAAAATATTATTGAGCTATCTACAAGATTAAACTTTTAAAAATATTTACATTTAGAGTCATAAGACTTCTACAGTACATACATATCAAATGACCAATGCCTTTGAGTACATCTTCTGGAACTACAATAAGTGTTGGAGGCAATACAAAGCTAATGTTCATTTCTCTGTGCCTTTAATCTTGATGCAACTCCATATTTCTTTGAGTAAAGAACCCCACAAAATCCATGTACAAAGTCTGATGGTTTCAAAATCTAATCTAATGTTCAGAGATCCCATCTTTTTTGAAAAAATGCTTAATGTGAATCATGATTGCAAGTGCCAGAAGAATGTTTATTAGAACTTATAGTTTCAAAGAATTTTATGCAAAGCTCATCTATAAGTGTTTGGCCCCATGCAAATGGAGAGTCTAATGAATAGCATTAAATAGTCATTATCAATTGTAGAGAAGGGGGATTCACTACTCATGAGTCTCTTTATTCTGAAGAGATTCCCAAGGGGTGAACTGCCCTAAATTACCTCAGGGACAAAACCAGGAGTTTCAGAATTAGAAAGAGCAGGCCACAGAGGTTTTCTGGACAAACTGACAAGTTTTTGGCCAAAGGACGTCAGCGCAACAAATGGACGACACTGCGGCGTGCTGGAGTCCCAAAGGTGCGCTGGTGTCTCGTATGGACTAAAAACTGAGTTTATCATAGAAAATAGCAATGTATCTATTTCTACCCCGACTGCTAGGAATTCTTGGAATATGGGGAAAATGACAGAAAGTAACGAAATTGAAGTAAAGTATAAATGATAAAGATAAAGAGAAGAAAATAAAATGCTTACAACCACCCAAGTAATGAAGCCTCCGACACATGAATATCTTCAATACCTGCATGTGTAAGATTGAGAGAAAATGTTGGGGTTGTATAGGGGTTTGCCTCAATCAAACCCCCGTTTTGGTGTTCCCACCTCCACGGACAACCAGATAGATAAAGAGAATAATAAGTCGAAATGAAATGGATACAAGACTGATAAAAGCAGTCCCCACTCAAGGAGAACCCATATCACGAGATAAAGATGCAATTGATAGGGGATGTGTGAAATCCCAAGATGCTCGCAAACACAAGATAAGGGAGATGTTAGCTGCAAGGCTTAGGGAAGCTAAAGAGGGAGACAAAGATAGCTGCAAGAGCCAAGAGTGTTGCAAAGAGTGTTGTAAGAGCTCGAGAGTGTTGTTGTAACAAGCTTTAGGGAGCTATGAAAGCAAGATAGCAAGAGCAAGAGAGGAGGAAAAGGCAGGAGTCCAAGCTAGAAAGATTCAAAAGACCCAAAATAAATTGAAAAAATAGCATACAAAGAGAAAGGAGGGGGGAAAAGAAGCATCCCGAGCCATTACCACTGACAAAGGTAAGTGACAAGTGGCAAACATTCTCAGAAATGGTCGTTTGAACGTCGAAATGTCATAGGATGCTAGCGTGGCACGCGGATGTCCACGTGGCGTGCTAGTGTCCAAACACATCACGCTACAAAATGACGAGAATGGGAGAAGCACAAGGTTTAACGCAAAGCTGACACGCAAGGGTGGCTGCTGAAAAGGGGTCCTTGAGCATCCTGAGAGGGAAAAAATGGTTGATGCAAGGGCTAAAATGATCTTACACAAGTTCTAAGGGAGTGGACACTAAAGTGAATGCAAGAATGTATGTGAAATTGTGAGGGGTGCAATTTTACGACATTACATTTTTCCCCCACTTTAGCGGGCATATGAACCTACACTAATATGCATGCTAAAGGAAATCTGCTAAACATAAATAACATCATGATACCAAAAGGATACTGTCAAGGAAGCAGACAACTCTTGAACCAGGAAAGCATGCCTCCAGGCTGAAGACCTACAAAACAAACACATTAGACAAGAAAGACCTGAACAAGACAACAATGTTAGAACATAAAAAGCCACTATATCAATGGGTTAGAACATAATCAGGAATAACACACACACACACAAAGGCACATAACAAACTAAAGGATTTGAGTTAGTAAAGTGAAAGAGACCTCGATGTAAAAGGTTGTCTCAATACAATGCGTCATCCCCAAATTAATAAATAACACATAGAAGAATTCTTAAATGGAGAGAAGAATGTAGGGATCAATTGCTTCAAGAGAAGAATGCACCCAAAAGTCAGGGAAGCAACCAATGTTGAGGAGAGAAAGAGCATATACACAGGATGAAGAGGATGCAAGTCTTCAATCCGATATACACAATTGAGAAGAGAAGAGATAAGAGAATTTTAGAGGGGAGTTCAAATTCCAAAAGAGATGGCTCCACAGGTCCTCGGACCCAAGGAGAGTTGAACAAATGTGCCGCAAATTTGCAAACCTACGGAAGGTTAACAAAAGGCTTTGTAGGTACTCTCTCCTACAGAGTTGAAAAAACTGCACCGGAGGCCCATAGACGAATGGTGAACAGATCTTGTAGGATGAAAGCGCTTCACAAGTCCTTAGACTTGCAAAGAAGGCGCCCCTAGGTACTCTCTCTTGACGGAAGCCCAATGTAGTGTACTTCGCAGAGTCGGATTAGGTCCTCACAGGTGCTCGGTCCTGCAAGGTAAGCTTGAACGGATCTAGTCGGGCTGCCCCCAAACTAGATGCAAAGATATGAAATAGGTCTAGACGGGCTGCCCCTAAGCTAGATGCCATAGAATTCATTTGAGATAAGAACTTTCAAAGGGGCTCCCTCGGGAACCCTTAAAAAAAAAAGGGGGTCCACTCAAGGGACACTTCATTTGAAAGACATCTCCAGAACAAGTTATCACGACCCCCAATACACAGGGGAGGAGAACCATGTAAGATACTTAGAACATACAGGATAGAGGTAGACCTTGATATCGCTTGTCATGTGAAGAAGAGGCAAGTGGATCAACAAAGAAATGAATGATGGCACCTGAATTATGAAGTTGTATTTTATCCTTTAAGGCCTTACATTCACTAGTAGAATGGCTAGGCACTCGATGGTATGCACAAAAAGAATGTTTTTCTTCATCAAGCTTATGAAATTTCTTGCTTGTAGGAGAAGGAAGAGTAATCAAGTGGGCTTTTAGAAGCCTCAACAAAATATGCTCTTGCTCAGATAAAGAATGAGGAGCAGGAAGCAACCCTTTCTCTTGTGGAGAAAGACTCGATTGCTCACAAGAAGAAGACATGAAGATAGCAGATATTGGCAGATGAATTAATTCACGAGAACGAGGTTGTGCAAAAATCATGTTGACATTCAACCATGGTTTTTGTTTAGATTGTTCATTTGAGCAACCAAGCCCCAAATTACGCTTACGAGGTGCACATTCTATAGGGACCTGAATGCCTTATTCATTACGCCCACAACCTTTATGCCCATAGCCATATTTAGAGACGAGTTTAAAGCCAAGGCCATAACGTGTTTGCAAATATTGAGAAGGAGGAGGATCTTCATAGAGAGCATTATTCCAAGAATGGGGATTATACTCTTGTATGGGATCACCATCGTCCTTCTTGACAAGATTTTCAACATTATCCACTTTAATAGAGGTGTGATCATCTTTCTTAGATGGGGAAGGATCAACATTAAGGACATTACAATTTGTGTTCATATTATCCCGTGATGTAGAATAATAATCATCTTTGATAGCAGGTTTGGATGATGTTATCAGAAAGCCTAAGTGGATCAAGGCGACTTTATATTCTCCAATGAAGGATTCCGTAAAGTCTAGAGAACCCCAATCATCACCAAGACATGCATTTTCTTGAGAAGAGGTAGAAGGAGCAAACTTAATATTTATTGCTTCAAAAATGATCTTCTTCAGGGACATTTTTCTCAAGAGTACCCTGTGTAATAGATACCATAGGAGTAGACGTCAACACATCAAAAGACACTAAAGGGATAAGAGTAGGCACAACCAAAACCTGACCAGCAGCTGTCATCTCACATAAGTGCATAACCTTAGGGTCAGTCCTGACTGTGACTACTCAATTATTGCAAATGAACTTAATAATTTATGCAAGGTAGACAGGATTGCACCCATAGCATGAATCCACGGTCTACCAAGAAGAAGGTTATATGGTAATTTTTTTGACATAACATATACAAGGGTGCGTACAGTAACAGGTCCCAACCTCAAAGGCAAGACTATCGTGCCTAGGGCTTGTCGATCGACATTATCGAACCCATGAATGCCAACAAAAGAAGTGTTAAGAGAAGATGAATCAATATTAATCTTAGGCAATAGATCAATGCTACATACATTGAGCGCCGAACCAACGTCAACGAGAGTATGTCTAATGCCGATATTATTAATGTTAACTATAATCATTAGAGGATCCACTTGCTTCTGCATTTCCATAGGTGGGAGTTCCTGTGGATAGAACGTAATATTCGACGAATCTGCACAAATATGAGCTATCAATGCATTAACATCTGCCGGCCTAGCAAAAGAAGGCAAGAGGATCTTTTGCAAGGCTTCTTGAAGCATACCTTGGTAAACCAGAGTAGACTGAAGCAAGTCCCATATTGAGATCTTAGCGAAGTAACTCAAAGTCGCTCGACAAGATTGTAATCACCAGGTGCTTTAGTTGTAGGTTTAGGAGCTGAAGGAAGACTTAGTTGTTTATTCATTCTATTCTTATAAATATGGGCTATTGCTCTGTAAGAGGGATCCATATAAAGATCAAGAGAATCACTATCAAATGGGACACCATCAATAGAACAAATCCTTTCAGGAGAAGGACTAGCCAGAGTCAAATAAATGACCGGTCTCTTAGGCCTTTGAGGGGCAGCAGAGACATAGATTACATTTACAGAATCATCACAACTAGTGGAATAATTATTCAAAGAAATATTTTCAACATTGATATAGGGAGGATCAAATGTGGAGGAGATTCATCATTCGCTAATGCATCATCTCTAGAGGAGAGTGCATTGGAATGAAGAGAAAGTAGAGTGAGATTAAGAAAGGTATCAATGATTTCATCCTCTTGCGCCAAAATACCCTTAGAAGGAATCTCAGGAGAGGGATCAACAAAGAATCATAAGAAAGGAAACAAGAACTCACTTTCACATGTCTGTAAAAGAACTTCTTGAAGCTTCTTAACAAAGCTGGAAACAAATGGAAGAAAGATAGAAAATAAATTTTGAAATAGAGATATAGACACGTCGGCTGATCCAGAGCAATCCAAGGGTGACAGAACTGAGAAAAATTGAAAATCTTGATTGTTCGATTTTTTCAGTATTTTCTACTTTCTACTAATTTGCATTTTTTGAGGTCTTCGGAGCATAATTTGGGGTTGAAACTTGCGTTGGTCCCTAAAATTCAGTCGCCGAAGGCACTGCGTTTTAGGGATTGAATTAGTCCTCTTGGAGACCTTTCCAATGGTGTAAACAGTTCTGAATTTCGAGCACTGAGTCAAAAGTTATGACCCCACCAAGTTGGGGTAAATAATTCCTAGTTTATTGAAAAAAGTTGTGTTTCATGTTGGATTCACCAAAATGTAGAGAAGGGGGATTTGCTACTCATGAGTCTCTATATTCTCAAGAGATTCCCAAGGGGTGAACTGCCCTAAACTACCTCAGGGAACAAAGTGAGAGTTTTAGAATTGGAAAGAGCAGGCCTCAGAGGTTTTTTGGACAAACTGACAAGTTTTTGGCCAAAGGACGTCAGCGCAACAAATGGATGACAGCGCAGCACGCTGGAGTCCCAAAGGCGTGCTGGTGTCTCGTATGGACCAGAAATCGAGTTTATCACAAAAAATAGCAAAGTGTCTACTTCTACCCTGATTGCTAGGAACTCTTGGAATATGGGGAAAATGACAAAAAGGAAAGGAATTGAAGTAAAGTAAAGTATAAATGATAAGATAAAGAGAAGAAAGGAAGTGCTTATAACCACCCAAGTAATGAAACCTCCAACACATGAATATCTTCAATACCTGCATGTGTAAGATCGAGAGAAAATGTTAGGGTTGTATAGGGGTTTGCCTTAGTCAAATCCCCGTTTTGGTGTTCCCACCTCCACAAATAGCCAAATAGATAGAGAGAATAATAAGCCGAAATGAAATGGATGCAAGAGTGATAAAAGCAATGCCCACTTAAGGAGGAGAACCTGTATCACGAGATAAAGATGCAATTGATAGGGGATGTGTGAAATCTCAGGATGCTCGCAAGCACAAGATAAGGGAGATGTCAGTTGCACGGCTTAGGGAAGCCAACGAGGGAGACAAAGATAGTTGCAAGAGCCAAGAGTGTTGCAAAGAGCATTGCAAGAGCTTGAGAGTACTATTGTAACAAGATGTAGGGAGCTTGTTGGTGTGTGTTTTGAATACCCACCGACACAAAATAAAATGCCCAAGGGACAATTTATCCTCTCTTGAAAAGTGATTGCAAATACTAAGAAGATTATACAATAACTCCAATGTTTCTTTGGTCAGGTCATGACATGTGGATAAGTCCAGTGGGCATTGTGATTTGTTGGTAATCACAAGGGGACTTACGTAAAATTTATTTGCGAGTTGAGGACTTAGTTTTATCATTGAAGCTCTTTCTATCGGGTATTTCAGATTTTCTAAAGAAAAATGCAAAAAGGCAAGGGTTTAGAAGTCTAAGCTACTCCTAAGAAATCAAGAGACGATAATGATTAGATGAAATGGGGTAACCACACTTTGTTTCGCCTCCTTTGCACAACTACGCAAAGCGGGTGCAATCTTCAACGGAGGTGATAATGATTTTCATGTTTGAATTAATGATTATCCAAACTGAAGTTAAGAATCCATAACTTAATAGCTCAGGCTAACTTTACACATTGAATACAAATCATCCATTCAACAAAAGTATGAGCTTAATTTCATCCACCACTGCTATCAAATCTATCATTCACTTAACAAACATTCAAATGAAAATGCTAATCTAATTCTACTCTAAATGTTGAAGGAGAAATATGTAAACCTCGCACACTATTTGAAAACAAAAGTGGTTCTAAGCAAATCATGCACTAGAGCTTTTATTAACGGAAATAGTCTTATCGCAACAATCTCATACTACTCACTTCACAAATTGAAAATGAGAGTACACAAGTTTATATAGAGTTCCAAAAAATGAATAAATGGCCCAGATTAAAAATGAGCCAACGACCGAGATTAAAACAAATAAACCCTAATTAGGGTTTCCGAAAATAACATCAGTAGACTGTGAGTTGACAAGGTGAGTTGGCGCCTGGAGCTATTTTCAAGGAATTACATCCCTATCCTCCCGAGTTGCCGTGTGTTCGATGAATCTAGACACGATTGAGGCAACCTCTTCCGTAGTGACCTATGGAAGCATTCCAATCCTCAACTCCAATCCATCCAAACTCTCGGCGCACCTGACAAAGATGTCCTCCCATTCTGACCCAGTCTTCACAAAAGACTCCCGTATGCCCTAGAAGTTCACCATTTTGGCCCAGTTCTGCCTCAAGATAGGCCCTGTGATGGAAAAGAATTCTTCTCGCACCTTCTTCAAAGCCTCCAGCTGCAAGTCGTTTTCCCGTATGACCTCCCTGTCCAAGATGTCGGCCACCATATTCAAGATCTTGGTCTAGACTTCTGTAATCTGCTCTTCCACTTTGAGTCCATCAGCCTTTACTCTTTCCAAGACCTCTCCTCGTGCTGTCAAAGCCCAATACCAGGTGTGGAAATCGTAAGCTGCTCCTACCGCAATGACGCCTCCATCTATCAGTTCCTGCTTTGGAACCCCTTTTAGAATCCTAAGGCAAGGAATTATTCTTTCCTGTATATCTGGAAGGCCATCCCACATTTCTGCCAAGGCTGCCAGTCTAGAGAGTAAAGAAGTGGCCTGACTATAGACCAAGGTCAACTTCTCCATGAACGCATCAGCTTCTGTGTCTTTGACTGTTATCCACTCTTTAGCTTCCCTAGTCGTGATCCTGTCTTCTTCTATATCCTTCACTACTTCCTATGAAGAGTTTGGGAGAAGAGGAGCTGCCGTGTCATCTTGATCAAGTGGCTTGATTAGATGCTGGATATACTCTTTCAAGCGTTCGATCTCCTGCTGACACTCTTTCCTCTTTGCCACCTCCTTTGCCAACCTTGACTTGATAGTGGACACTGAATTGTCCAAATCTTCAATTTCCTGGCCCTTTGTAGTTGGACCTAAGTCAATGGTAGTGATACTGTACTCATGTGGGGCTATGTCTTCCTGTGGGTTGTCTACTGTCGGCATCGCAATCTGTACGGTTCAGTTGCCATCCTCATCCCTCTGTATGCTTGAGAACTTCTTGGCTGGCTTCCTGATTGAAGTTTGTGTAAGTTTGGCCAAGAAGTCTGCCGCATCATCCTCTTCCGACTCTTCCACTGGCACATGTATATTCATCCTTTCTTTTAGCCAGTTCAGGATTGTGAGCTGTTCCACACCATCTTCTTCCGGCATACCTTCTTTGTCGAGAATGTCCAAAATTCCTCGGAGGGCTGAAATCATTCCCTCCTGAAAGTCATCATTTTGGGCGCCTATATCATCATTAGATCCCAGTATTTCTGTGCTTGTGGGAGATGGCGATTCATCATCGTCTGGTTGAGGTTCCATATCGTCTTCGGGAATCGGAGAAGGATCCCTAATGTCGGCTAGTGAAGCATCAACGGTAGCCAAAATCTCCTCGATGTTTCTAGTAGCGGCAGAACATGAAGGCTCCACCCTTGTTTGCTTCTGAACTAGCTCCTTGCCTGCAGCTATCTCCTTCCTTTTCCTGGAAGTAGTGGCCTCTATCATGTCTACACCCTGAGATGCCTACGCATTAGAAGAATAGGACTCCATCTCGCTCAACATATCATAAGTCAACGTTACCTTTAACCGCCTTAGTTCCTGGATCTGCTGGTCAACCCACCACTGTGTGTACTTGACAACTGGTCTCATCAGCGTGTTTAGGTCAGCATGTTTAGGCTCCGACCACCTTACAGCAGGCAGGGGTAAGCTCTCATCAAAGCATGGCTACACCTGCCTTCCATCCTCCTCTAGCTGATCGGGCACTCGGCAAAGCTCGATCGTCTTGATCAAGTTAACAGGCAGTCTGGACCACATCCTCCGTCTGACTTCGAACTCATCCACAGCGTCTGCCCAGAAGTCCTCTAGTTCAACTCTGTGCCTATACCTTCTCCCATCCACAGTCTTAATTTGATGATGTGGGTCGAAGTTGCTCCTAGACTAATAAGTGGTGAAAGGGTAGTGCTGTATTTCAAGCCTAGCACTCTCAGCTGCCTATGCTAACGGACATGTCTCCAGCATGTTCCCTATAAAGAAGGGAAAAGTGACTGCTGCCTTCTGCTTCATCCTCTGGAAGCTTTGGTATTCCTCCAACTGTCGCAATACTTCAAGCAAGACCATCTTGTCCGTAGGAAAGATAGGTAGTCGGTATGGATTTACAGTGAATCCTTGAATTCTGATATATGTATACCTCGGATACTAGATGAACCATGATCCGTATTTGCCTATCAGACTTTTGGCCTCATGAGTCAGCCGTTGGTGTGTGCCTCCTTGAAGTATCCTCATTATGTACATGAGGAAGGCATCGTGAGCTTGTCTGAAGTGGGTCTTCTCGCTCAACTGCAGCTGTGGATAGCAGTCGTAAGACTTTAGCTCATTTTCCTCGTTACCAATTGTGCCTTTGCAGATCAAGCTTGCATACCTGTACGTCCTAGCCAACATGTAGATGACATAGGAGCTCATATAGAAAGTCTTGGTCTTTTCCAGGTTAATCAATTGCTCATGGAGACTATTGCTTATCATGCGTGACCAGTTGAACATTTTGACCCCTTCTATGATATCTTCAATAAAATAATACATCCGGGTCTTGAAGGGTGCTCCCAAAGGGTTGCCAACTATCCTGTTCAGTAGGACAATAATATCCCCGTAATCTTCCTTGAAGTCTGTGTGCAACAACTTCTTCGGCATCTTTTTGGCTGATGCTCTCGGTTTGTCCAGCCATGACTTATTGATGTTGGCGGCACAAAGGTCAAGTTTTTCATCATAAAGTCTCTTTGCATCCTCCTTGGTTTTGTAAACGGTCTTGGGGTACGTGGGGATGCCAAAAGCTTCTTGTATGGCCAACTCTCCTAAATGAGCCGATATTCTTCCATCGGGTGCAACAATCTGCCTTTCTTCAGCATCATAATGGAGGACGCATTCTACCATCAGCTCAGCACATTCAATCGCAAGTGGGAACCCGACGGATTGAACAATCCCATTTCTCATCATTCTTCTCGCAATACGTGTTGGCAGGACTCCGTCGTGCCCGTACATCCTTTGCTTGAATTCCTTGAGGTTGATATGCCCAAGGTTGGTGTCCGTAATGTTCTTCCATTTTGACTTTATCTTGGACTTCGGCTGCGACCCCTTGCTGGCGAACTTCATGAGCGCTTGTTTGGACGGCTCTCCTTGGTTGGTCATCCACCTACAAGTGAAAAACACTTAACATTAATACGAGACCTTTAAAAATTAATTTATTCTGGGATGTTATTTGATAAAATCGAACTTTCAGCTTGTTTAAAATAAAATTTCTGTGAAAAAGCAAGGTGAAAGTAAATAAATTCGCCAAGCATTGAATAAATCTTGCGCCGGAATGACTGTAGAAGTTAGAAAAGAGTAGAAAAGTGTTGCCAATGAATTTCCAAACCTCCAAGATTGTCCTGTGGCTGCAAATGAAATAAAATTTCTGGAAATTTGATCACAGAAGTGCGCCAATCTGCTGAGAAGTGTGACTTTCAGCAAAGAAATAATTTATTTCTTTCTAAAAATCACGACCTTGCATAAAATTACTCCTTCCACTGAAGAATAATAACATTACCCTCAATATTTCACTCTCCGAAAATTGCTTCTTGCAGATTTGAGAGAACAAATTTCTTCTTAGTCGAATTTGTGAAGAATGAGTTCTTGAAACTCATTTTATAGCTGAGGAGTTCGATTTTCCATGGCAACTGCTTTCTTTTCTTTCAGTTCTGTCAATTTTTTAGAAACGTTTTTCTTTCTCAATTGGCAAGTTTCTAATTCTTTTTAGATTCGTTGAGGCAAGTTTCCAAATCTTACCATGGTGCCACCTCTGCTGAGATCTTCAGCTTTCTTTTTAAAATTTGCCTAAGTGTTGGAAAAATATTGAAAGATATTAAATTAATTATTAAAATTAATTTTCCAACATGTTTAATCCTCGAATCATGGCAAATTTAATTTTACCTAAGGCAAAATGATTATCCTTCCAAGTAATCTCCAGATTTTGAATATTTTAATTAAAATTCCCTAAGTGTCAAGAAATAATTAAAATATTAAGATATTAAAATCCCAACCTGTTCACGATTGATACTTGGCCAAATTTGTATGTCCATGGCAAATTATTTAATTTTCCAATCGTCTGCCTAGCCAAAATGTGCTTAATAACTCGTCTGCCAATTTTCAACTCTCCGGGCGGACTTCCGGCTTCTCCGGACGTTCATACTAAGCCAAAAACTTCATTTTCTCTCTCCTTTTGGGTTGGGCGGACTTCGAGACTTCTCTGCCATTTTCCATTTTATTCATGCCTTAGGAATTTATTTCATGCCGAGAGGGGTGGACTTCACATTTGCCTTGCCAGACATTCTTCATTTTGTGCCAAATAATTTCATTTCATCATGCAGAAGAGTGACTTTCGTGCTCGCTTAATCTCTTCTCTCTCTAGGCATTTTTCCATTTTCCATGCCTTAGAATTTTTTTATTTTCCTAAGTTGGGCGAATTTCTTCACACTTCCTTGCCAATGGCATATTTTAACCTTGCCTTGTCCAAGGGCGGACTTGGCACTTGTTCATTCCACTTACCCTTCTCTCTATGGCGGACTTGGGCTTCTTCCTTGCCATAGGCTCACTTTGGTCTTGCTTTGTCCAAGGGCGGACTTGGAGAGTCTCCTTGCCATGGCGGACTTTACCTCTTCTTCTTCCAAGGGCGGACTTCACCTTACTTGTGCCATGGGCGGACTTCACCCCTTGTCTTGCCACTCACTTGGCTTGGGCGGACTTTGGAGGTTGGCTTCCATTGAATTTTGGGGCGGACTTTGACCTTTTCCTTCCTAGGGCAGACTTCACCCTTCCTCAAGCCATGGGCGGACTTGAACTCTTCTCTCGCCATCCATCTATCCTTCCAAGGGCGGACTTGACCCTTCCTCTTGCCATTTTCTTCTAGGGCGGACTTCATGTCTTGTCTTGCCATGGCGGACTTGGAGGCCTCTTGTGCCATGGTAGAGTTCAGCCTTGGCTCGCCATTGCCTGCCTTTGGCATGCCAAGGCAAGGGCAGACTTCATGCTTGGCCTGCCATTCCTTGTTATGGGCGCATTTTACCAGACTTAGACATTTTTGCAAACTTTTCACCATTTACCTTGATTTTCATGTAGACTTCTGGAACTGTGTTGACTTCATGCGTAGTGGGATCCAAAAATAGAAACTTTCCAAAAATAGGAAATTTCTAAAAATAGAAAAAGCAAAAAGCATCCCTAAAAAATAGGAACTCCAGAATGGCCTAAAAATGCCAAAAATAAAAAAAAGCAAAAAGCAAAAAAGCAGAATCCCTAAAATATAGGAAGTGTCAGAAATGACCAAAAGCATAGGCGATCCTCGTCTTCCGGACCTTCCAAGCCCTTCCATGACGTTTAGGCACTCAAACGGGTTCAAAATCTTAACTTGGCCGGAGTGACTCTCAAAAATTTATTCAAATTTTGAACTCTAAACTGGCAACGCAGAGGGCGAAACCAAAACTTGGGGGTCTCCATTTGTGATGGGGCGATGTGTGAAATAGGTCACAACAGAGCTGCGCAAGCAAGATAGCAAGAGAAAGAGAGGAGGAAAAGGCAAGAGCCAAAGCTAAAAAGATTCAAAAGACCCAAAATAGATTGAAAAGATAGCATACAAAGAGAAAAGAGGGGGGGAAAGAAGCTTCTTGAGCAGTTACAAGGCATCTCGGGCCGTTACCACTGACTAAGGTAAGTGACAAGTGGCAAACATGCTCGGAAATGGTCGTTTGAACGTCGAAATGTCACAGGATGCTAGCACGGCGTGCAGATGTCCACGCGGCGTGCTAGTGTCCAGACACATCACACTACAAAACGACGAGAACAGGAGAAGCACAAGGTTTAATGCAAAGATGATACGAAGGGTAGCTACTGAAAAGGGGTCCTTGAGCATCCTGAGAGGGAAAAAATGGTTGATGCAAGGGCTAAAATGATCTTACACAAGTTCTAAGGGAGTGGACACTAAATCGGATGCAAGAATGTATGTGAAATTGCAAGGGGTGCAATTTTATAACATTACATGAATAAATTAAACCATGAGCATTAGTTACTAGAGCAAAGGAAATAATCAGCTCAGATATGAATATCAAACTTACCCTGTAGCTATGATACGTATCTTCCTTATTTTCTACTAATATTTTGTTGACATTTTCAGAAGCATGTGAATCAATATTTCTGGTCTATTTACAAATTTCTCTAGACAACAAAAGTTAACCATACATTTAGAGTCATTGTCTTCTCCAAAAGTTTGCAACAAAGGAATAGTGAATTTCAAAATTGTTTTGAACGTATGAATAACTAGAAAATACTATTAGAATACGAATCCTTGTCGTGGACTTTGACATCAAATCTAGATCAAAAATCTCTTACATCATTTAGCTTCTCACTCCTTTTGTCTTGGAATATTGCTTGAAATACTCTTTTCCTATCGCTCAGATATTGATCAAAAGAAACCTAAAGATAAAGTGAATAATATTATGTAGGGAAAAAGTAAGGTTGAAGTAGGGAAATAAAAGATTGAAGCTGAAATACTACTTGTAGATGATAATTAAGGATACTTGAGGAAGCTCACAAAGAGGAATGTCAATGCTGATGTTAGATGAGAAGGTGACAGTCTTCTCTGCTTGCATAACCATTCAAGGCATTGATAAGGTGCTCTGCATCATCTTGCTGGATTGCCTAAATGCTATAGCACCATTCAACTATTGATAACTAGGTAACTTTTATTCCATAGGAAGGAAAATGAATGCACTTATGAACCACAAGCGTGGGGAATGGATGGTAGTTGATAGTACCTCATCAAATAATGCTCACCCAATTAATAGCAAGGTAAATTCCCCTAGCAATAATAGCTACAACAAGAAAATGATCAAGAATAATGTTTATTGATGAAGCTTTGGACCATGTGCATTGTTTACAAATGGATTCATTCAACTACAAAGTGGGTGATTGCCTATTTGATACAATACATGTTTTGCTTCATTGCCATGCAGAGACTTATGCTTTCCCCTCAATAGAAGGGCATTAGTGCTACCTTGGTAAGTGTACAAGAGGGAAAATATAGACTTATACCATAGTTTGGCTTTTCCAACTTTTTCACTACCTAAAATTTATGATTTTTTGGCTTGTGATTGTGTAGTGCGTATTTTCCCAAGGTTTTCATTTTCTTGCAAAATCTTTCGAAAAGATTGTCCAATGGGAAGTTTTTGAGGCAAAAGACTAAGTCTTTGTGTGGCAATGAAGTAGCACATATCTTGTATCAAATAGGCAATCACCCACTTTGTAGTTGAATGAATCCATTTGTAAACAATGCACATGGTCCAAAGCTTCATCAATAAACATTATTCTTGATCCTTTTCTTCTTGTAGCTATTATTGCTAGGGGAATATACCTTGCTACCAAATTTGGACTAAGTATGCAAGGGCTTGTTTTCTTGAGCTACGTTGTCTCACCATGTATGATTTTATGTTCTAAGTAAACATAGAAATTTCTTTTACAAACTCAAAGAAAATAACCTTGGAGTGTGTTGCCTAGCATACCCTTACCTAGGTCTCCGACCCTCAGCTTCACCTTAGTGGGTGGCAGACGACTATGAAACTGTCTGGGGTAGTGGACCCTAGAAAGGGTTGCATACCCACTTTTAATAGTATGTGTTGTATGGGGCATGTGATGCATTTGAGTTAAGAATTGAGTTTAGCGTACTTTAGTATTGTTGTGTTATAGTTGGTCTATCAAATGAGTTGGGAGAACTCAAGTTGGTCGAACTACGGTGCCTCTGTGAAATATATACGTAGGCAAGGCCATCAAGCGATGAGCCCTCAAGGCATTAGGTCGGGCCCCTAGGATTGTTCTTCTGAGTCTTGTATGTGACTTGTCATTTTCTGCCGATATCGTAAACTACCCCTGATTTATATAGCCTGTTTTAGTAAACTTGTGCTAACTACCTTTGATCTTATGTGAGTGCCAAGTCATGTGGACCTTGCAGGTATAGGTATTGGGAGTGAGGAATTTTTTGACACGACGGAATGTAAGAGGTATGTTAAACCGACCCAAGTACGTAGACGCTATTTCTAAAAATAGTAAATCTTTTCTATCTTTACTTCTAAAAGTAGTGAATTGTGTTGCTATTGTCTTTTAAGTAAACAAAAGAAAAAAATAAATTATTGCAAAATTAGTAAAGTTATTGCAGTTTTGTTAGGTTGTTTAGTGTGTAGAATGTGGGAATTACAACAAGAGACTAGTTTTGGATCTTTATTTTCTCATGTAGGTATCTTTTTGCTAGTTGTCTTTATTCCCTAAGTATGTATTATTCTTTTGTTTTAGTTTCTGTTGCATTTGGCATCTAATTTGCTTACAAGAACAATAATAACACTATTTTCTATTGTAACCCTATTCATCAATTGACAAAGGTTTTCACAATTTCAAACTACTTTCTCTTAGTTTTCATTTTCCCCCTAATTGTACCAAATTTAAGTAAATTCAAACTCTCCCAAAACTTCAAGGAGGTATTCTCTTACCTCTGCAAATATTTCTTAATTTATAAAAGAGATCCTTCATGATCGTAAAAGACAAGTTCAAGAAATGAATCAATTAAAATCGACTCAAAACTATAAATCGTCACATCATAAATTTATGAAGAAATTTTATCCTTGCCATGATGAGCTATGATCAAACCACAGTATTGCAACTATCTAAATCCAATCCATACAAAATACTTGTATGGTTGGATCTCTTTGCAAACCCCTCTTTCAATCTCATAAAAACAGAGGATGTAAGCAGGCTGTCAGACCGTGCTTGGTAAATAATTAATCAACATATCATATCGAAAGGGCCTTGTATCAAAAATTAATAAAAAGTGCACACCATTTTTATAAAACTATTAAATATAATAATAATTACTTTGACAATTTCAAAATCTCTCTTACATGCTCCTATTCTTCTCCATCAGAATAAATTTATTTGTAGCAACAAATTTATATAAACTGGTCGATGACAGTTAACAGCAATTGTTTCAAACTGCAAGTTGAGGCTTATTTAGCTACTGTAAAAGTTACCATGTTTATCTCTTGTTAAAAAAATTAAAACTAAAACTTGTCCATGTCTATCTTTTAACTGAAAGATTTAAGAAAATAAACAGCTACTTCTTGTTCACTGCCTTTGTTCTTCAAAATTGTGATCAAAACAGTAGACATGGACTCTACTTCCAGAGCTCCCGGCATAAAACAAATCAACAGAAGAGGAACATGATCATAAATATATCATGTCCCTGAACCTGTACATCTTCTCCGTCAGCTTCTATTGCTGCTTTCTCAACGTCAATTGATGGATCGATAACAACATTGAAAGTATTATCTGGCAACACCGTGAAAGCCTTCACCTCTTCCCACAACATCAATAACAACATTGTAAGTGATGGGATTGGGGATTGCAGCCGAAGATTTGAATGGCCGTGATGCAGAGGCCGTTGTAACTGTAGGTGCTAATGAGCATAGATAAGGTGTAAAAAAATCCTGTTTCGTTCCATTTTTTGACTTCATCATTTCTGATTATATAAATTTCTTTTACATTTTGGTTTTTATAAAATATCACTGCCCTTTCTATATATAAAATATCATTTGAACCTAATATGCAAACAATTGAGAATACAAAAAGAAGTATAATTCCAAAATGCAGAAATATTTTTTCTAAGGAATTAGCTGCCAAAACTGATGGCATACATTATTCATTCATTAACATAGGATAAACAAATTTAAGGATGTGAATTTGTTATAACTAGGTAAGGCCAAGTAAATGCATAACTGAGCGTGCAAACTTCAGGCTGTTGCACCATATATAGAGTAGTTTGTTATCATTTCGACGAAGGTGGTGAATGTGATTATCTCCGCAGCTTCTGCCTCCAAAGTGGTGAGATACCTACTAACTTGTTTATATGCCTTGTGCTCCTGCAAATCCAAATATTAGAATGGCAGCCTAATTCTGTACATAGAAGAGGATTAGTTGAGCACAAATCCATGTAGTAGAAGGGTAGCCTTATCCTGTGCATAGAAGAGGATCCTATATAGTATATATTGAGACACGCTGTATATTGTTGTAGAGCAGAAAGCAAATCTTCTTTATACGAGATGGCAATTCATCAGTTCTGTAAGCTCAACTTGTCCTCCTAAATTCATTTTAATTCAAAGATTTATGTAATTACTTTGTAAATTTGAATATCCTTTATGTATAAATAAGCATGATTTAAGTTTCCCAATAGTTTTAACTTTTAATAAAATGATTATTCCATAGAGGAGATCAGGAGAGGTTTACCTTATACTTGGGTTAGGACCTACATTTTTGAGGTAAGTTTCACTTAAAATTGAATTTGAAATATTAGTTAACTGTACATACTAATCTATATTTTAATCATTTGAACTTGATTTTTAGCTGTGAAATCCCCATTACTTACTGTTTGAGCTTATGCTAGTTGAAATCTTTCATTAGTTTTATTTTCCAGATAGGATACATGAATTGCATCGGATGGTAAATGTTGGTTGCTTTTTCTTTCTATTAAAAGAGGACATCCTCTGTTTTTCGTTCTTATAAATTTCCCAGTTGGGCTTGCGCTTTCTATTCCAATCAATGAGTGGGTACAGATCCAAATTATATTTCTCTAGTTGTTAAAAGAAATGATGTAAGTATTACATTTGCTATGTTAATTCTGATTTGTCATATGCAATTTGGATGAAACTAGTTTGTCTTGCCATGAATATCTCTGTATGAAATTGTGATTTATTTGAGCTAATAGATGATGAATATGGTTTGTGACATCTAATTCATCAAACTTTGTTGGGATGGGTTATACCCAAATTGCACCTGTTCTAGAAACCGAGTTTAGATAGATCAACTAATCCTCTTCTATGCACAGGATAAGGCTGCCCTTCTACTACATGGATTTGTGCTCAACTAATCCTCTTCTATATACAGAATCAGGCTGCCATTCTAATATTTGGATTTGCAGGAGCACAATGCATATAAACAAGTTAGTAGGTATATCACCACTTTGGAGGCAGAAGATGTGGAGATAATCACATTCACCTTCTTCGTCGAAATGATAACAAACTACTCTATATATGGTGCAACAGCCTGAAGTTTGCACGCTCAGTTATGCGTTTACTTGGCCTTACCTAGTTATAACAAATTCACATCCTTAAATTTGTTTATCCTATGTTAATGAATGAAGAATGTACGCCATCAGTTTTGGCAGCTAATTCCTTAGAAAAATATTTCTGCATTTTGGAATTATACTTCTTTTTGTATTCTCAATTGTTTGCATATTAGGTTCAAATGATATTTTATAAAAATCAAAATGTAAAAGAAATTTATATAATCAGAAATGATGAAGTCAAAAAATGGAACGAAACAAGATTTTTTTACACCTTATCTATGCTTATTAGAACCTACAGTTACAACGGCCTCTGCATCACGGCCATTCAAATCTTCGGCTGCAATCCCCAATCCCATCACTTACAATGTTGTTATCGATGTTGTGGGAAGAGGTGAAGGCTTTCACGGTGTTGCCAGATAAGACTTTCAATGTTGTTATCTATCCATCAATTGACGTTGAGAATGCAGCAATAGAAGCTGACGGAGAAGATGTACAGGTTCGGGGACGTGATATATTTATGATCATGTTCCTCTCCTATTGATTTGTTTTATGCCAGGAGCTCTGGAAGTAGAGTCCATGTCTACTATTTTGATCACAATTTTGAGCTCATGCCAATTGGAAACAACCTTGAATTATTCAAACAAGTATGTTTACTCAACCATACCTAGTTTGAATTTTAATTTTTTAGGGCTATAAATCTAAAAAATTAGGCTTTGTTTATTCATGGATGGCATTCTTGAGCTAACATTAGTTGATTCTAGTTATATGAATATACAATATTTGCATAAGTTTAGTTTTGTTCTGATTGCATTAGACCAAAATTAGTCATTATAAAATGGAAAGACATTAGTATGTCATCGTTGATCCTAATGATTAAAGATTTATTCGAGATGAATATAGTATAATGTACATAGCGTTCTATAATGGTAGATTAGAATTACAAACACGTTTTTTTAATGTACTTTTATGATTACATGATTATTGAAAGTGAGAGAAATGATTGATAATCTTCTAAGAACACTAAATCAAGTATTGGGCACTAAATTACTAAATATTGATAGACTAACATATAGAACTTGTAAAAATCAGATGCTATATCAAGATCATGATGTTTTGAACACTAAATTCCTAAATATTAATAGATTAACATATAGAAGCTATAAAATCATATGCTATATCAAGATCGTGATGTTACAAACTTGAGAACCTTGCTATTGTCCTTGTTACATGTATGTTAGCATCTATGTGATTGTCTTGTAATCCATTATGTAAAGATAAAGGGGATGAATAAGAACTAGTAGGCTATTATTGTATTGTCATTGTTATAATCAAAATATTAGTGTTGAAAGCCAATAATGATGTTTATAGATGATATTGTCTATGTGGTTTTGGTTTCTCTCAATTCATGCAATGTTACTATGTGAGGATTCTTATGCTTGGGCCAAGTTATAAAAAAATGAAATTGTACTGTGGTAATGGAAACTATGTATGGTTTTGCTACTACACTTGTTGAATATATTGTGTTTATCTTCTAAAATTATTAGCAACATAGGTTAATGGTTATGAGATTTTCCAAGATCTCTAGATCGAATACCAATACCAGTAATGCCCCTACAAGTTAGAAAACAAAATATGCAAAGCAAACATTGAAGTACAAAATGAAATACAATATAGGAGTCTCATCTCATGAATTTATTAGCTCATGAAATGGAGATGTACGTATAGGAGAAGGGAAGTTCAATTGCCACCTAGAATAGTGGTGAAGAAGCCTAAGAATAGGCAAATAACTCTCACTAACTAAGATTGGTGGCAAGTTAACTCCACAAGACTAGCAAGCTAACTCCATGAAACTATTTAGCCAATTATATAGAACTAGCACACCTAAGCAAGCTTAACTCTAAGTGTAGGAATAATTCATAATAAATAAATGAAGATAAAAAATATCCTACACTAATAATGGTGAAATATTCATTTGACCTCATAATGAACTTACCTTTAGCTACCTTGGGTAGGACCTTAGTACTATTCTTAGTTGAGGCAAAGATAAACCTAGGTTGTAAGACAATGAGGTCACATGTGATTCCTTGGTGGCTTGTTGATGTCTGTGATTGACCTATATGATATTGGTCAAAATATACCCTTACAAACAAAGAGAATTCTTGGTTGATAAGTAATCAACCTAGCCTTGGTGTCAATGAGATCAATCTATAAGGGATTCTCAAATGATCATGTTAAATTATGAATAATAAAGGTGGCGAGGTTTAATTATTGATATCGATGTCTTTAGAGGGAAGGGCTATAGTTCAAACTTTCTATTAGTTAATTGGGTTGGATTTCCCTATTTACTATTAAGGATCATTAACTATTGAGAATCATTAAATAGAACTCTATCTAGGGATATGCAATAGTAATCACTAAAAAATCTTGAGTTATGGACTTGTTTTGGAATGGGTATTGGTAAATGGTAGTTTTTACCCTATTGAGTCTCAATCCTTTCAATAGTTTTCCTTCTAAATTATTCCTTCTATTTGACTCCCATGAGTAATGTTACCCAAACTTGATTAAGAAACCCAAAGTATGGGAACCTATGTGAATATTGCTTGAAAGACTTTGGTGAGGAGAACTAGATGGGACTTTGATCTTGTTTCGAATCAGGTATGTACATAGTCCTTGGGAAAAGGATGCCCTTGTGACATAAGTCCATAAGGGAGGGGCTCAAAAATTGCCCCAAGGTTTGAGTGTTCCTAAACTTGATCAATCTTCCTTCTTTAGTATGCTTTATTTTGAGGCCAAATTTACATAGAAGGTAGTAATCTCACCTTCCAATTAATATGTCCACACTATATATGTGTGACCCAATGAAAGAAAATCGATTGTCATCAAGCCTATCTACTTTGAAGTTTGTGATGTTTGGCTTTCCAAAATCTACTCCAATCTTGGAGGAAATTTTAGAGTCACTACCATTAGGGTTTGTTTCGATGTGAATGTGTGATAATTCCTTGAATCTTACTGAGCTGAAATTATTAGAGTTTGTGTTGAATACTATGGCCTTGTGTCTTGGATCATTGAAAACTATAGGAGGGTATAGGTTATCCTCAAGACTTAGTGAGGTCCATTAGTCTCAAACAAGAGTATGATAAACTTGGTCATAACATGGCTATGGATGAGTTATAAAAACTTGATGACTTGTATCTAATGATGATGCAAAATTAGGCTTATATGATCTAATGGCGTATAAAATGCTTACTCTTACTGGTTATGAATAGTCTATTTGTTTTAGCTATGTTATTCATTACGTGTTGAGCTTGAAACGATCTTCCTTATGATAGCCTATGTCATATGTAGGCAATAATTGTAAATATATCAAGCATGGTTGGTACTTTACGCTTGTATTTGTCTAGTGGAGGAATGTATGACATGATTTATGATTAGTACAAAATTTTATGTACATAGAAGTAGGATATTGTTTTATTTTACTATTGCAAAATTAATTTGTGTCTTATAAATAATGTATTTTGAATAAGGTGTTTTCAGATGACAATTGAATGAAGTAAATGGACTTTGATTACTTATGAATAGTATTTTTTATGCTTGTGCATTAATATAATATTAGCTCATTTGGGTTCAATGTGATTCTTATGTGTGTATAGTTTGTTCACTTGAGCATGTTTATATATGTTTATTTTTAAATCACAAGGGTTAAGATATTTATTTATTCATCCATTATTAATCAATTCAAGTGCAAGTTTTGATTTGTTTTGAGTTCATACGTAGTCGTAATAGAGTAGTCAAATCCTTTGGGTTTTCAATTATTTTCTTGATTATAGGGCTTGCAACTATATTCCATCCATGAGGCCAAATGGGAAAGAAATTTTAATTCCTTTTGAGCCTTAAATTGAATCAATAGAGGATTAAGCTTGATGAGGACAACTAGAGTAGAAAGAGATGATGGAGAAGAAAGATTATAGAGGGATGCGGCTTTAGCATATGTGGTTGAGATAATGATTCATAAGTTGGAAAACGTGATGCTTTCCTTGATAGCCAAGTTGGGCATTCTTACTGAGTGCCAAAAAGAGAGACAATCCAAGAGAATAGGTATAGAGCAAGGTGACACTTCAAAATCCAATAAACTCTTCAAAGTCAAGGACAAAATAGATATCCAATTATATGGTGGAGAGATAAGTGTATAAAAGTTGGAAAAATGGGTGTTCTAGTGAAGGTTTATTTTTGTTTTTGCTTGTGGATTCACAATAACTAATTGATTTTGTAAGGTTGAAATTTGTCAGGCATGCTCTCACTTGTTATGAAATCTTTGCATATTCTTCAAAGTTCTAGAATGTACAAGTGGGCAAAATTCAAATCAATAGCAAGTAATTATACCTCATTTTCTATGAAGAAGAGAGAGTAATGGAATGCCACCATTTGAAGCAAGAACAAGGGTAAAATGTGCAAGCATATACATGTGATTTTAGAAAAGATCAGTTTAGCTTGGCAAAGACATAATGTAATGTGAGGTGTTGAACGAGTATGTGGGAGGTTTTCTAGATCACCTAAAAAAAGTAGTACTCATGGAAAAACCCCAAAACATAGATGACGTGTGTACCCAAGAACATGACCTCAAGTTGGACAAGGTGTTCCTTCTTAAAAGCGTATTGGTAACAAGTAGTAGCATGATGGAAAAAAGAACCATGATGGAAAGAGCAAGAAGAATCACAACTATGAAAAATCAAAGGGAAAAGGAAAGAGAAAATACAATTTATCCCATTTTGACAAGGATGGTCACATGAATGAGAAGTGTGGGAAGCTACACCCCAAATTGGCTCCTTCTCATGTGAAGAAAGGGAAATGAGCTATTTATGTGGAGAAGGGCATAGAGGTTGGTGAAAAATCCTTGGATGAAGGACATGTAGCTTGTGCCATGTTTAAGTAGGGTTTTATAAAGAATAAGGCAAGCTCTTGTGGTCAAGAGGAGCTTACCCAATTATGTCAAAAAAGGATACAAGTTGAATGCTTTATTTGATTCATGTTCTCAATCTAACCTCATTTCCTTTGAGTTGTTTAATGAGTTAAATATAAAGGTTGTACATTACTTGCAACCATATACCTTGGGGTGGTTGCAAAATGGAGTAGATATAAAGGTAAGAAAGAAATACAAGTTGGTATTTAGTCTACATCTAGAGCTCAACAATGAAATTTTGTTGTATTGTCTTTGGAGCTACGTGATCTCATTTTTAGTAGTCTCTACTTGCATATAAAGGATGTTATTTATTTTAGGTGAAAGAGTAAGTATATGTTATGATTGAAAATAAATAATTTCTCTAAATTCATATGGTGGTAGGTCTAAAATTGTCATTGCTAGCACCTTGAAATCAATAAGACTAATAAGTGCTTTTGGAAATTTTGGTTCCCTAATGAATGAAGGGCAATATGTGCATTTAGAGGAAACTGCAAGGACTATTGTAGATATCTTAAATGATAAAGAACACACAGATATATAAGGCTACACCAAAGTGGAAAGCATGCACACATTGATAAAGATGAAGAGCATGAGATTCAAGTGGCATCTATAAGGGTCAACAAAAAAAATATTTTGATTTTATTGATGTTTTAAGTGGACCTATGAAGAGGTAGATTGGTGTCAATGATTGGTTTGCATATAATTAAAGAATGGAGTGGGAATGGGAGTCACATGCCATAATAAGAAGGATTATTAAGAGCTCATGTAGACTTGTAAATTCTTTGGTTGGTTCTCAGTTTTGTGAGATTTTGGGGACCAAAACCCTTTAGTAAAGAGGTATGATCCAAAAATTTAAGTTTATATGTACACAACCATTGGGGTGTTTCTTCCTTAGCTCATTGGAGTATCTCTAAGAAGCCTAAAGTAAGAATTTGACATCAAACTAGTGTGATAGTGATGTGGAAAGGATTGATGAAGATTAGGGATAGTATGGGGGTGTTGGCAAGAATTTGAGTCCACTTTTTGGTCATTTAGTGGAAGTGTTTTCCCTGATTTTCAAAGTTTGACACATTTGACCTTAAAATTTGAAGCACTTAGAGATAAAATCTTGGAAAAAGTTACTAATCATAAAATGTAGTACTCGGAGTCTAGTTTCCAAATATGTAATTTATTTCAATACCCAGATGATAAAAATTGATTTTCAATAGGTGTTTCTAAAAACCACTATTTAAAAGTCATTTTTTTTACCATATCATACACGTGTACGCCATCCATATTTTGACCTAAATAATCATATTTTTCTAAATCCTTTTGGGAAAATATTTGTAACTCACTAAAGCACGCTTTCCATATTTTTTTTAATTTTTTATTGAATATTTTTTTTTGTTAATTTTTTATCGGCCATATTTGGTGTTTTAAAAAATCGTGTACGTCATGCATAAGATGACCTAAACTTATGATTTTTTGATTTTTTTTTAAATTGAAAATAATTGTCTAAAGTACGCTTTTGTGCAATCCGTTCGTGAAAATGTTATGTTGACAAAAAGTTATTAAAATACTAAAAAACCTTGATAATTCAAGTTTATGGACCTGTTTAATCAAAAATTAAAGAAAAAATAAAAAAATTAATCCAATTGTAAAAAAAACTACATATTTGGAATCTACAATGTCTAATTTATAATGGGTTTTAATTTCTTTGAAAAACTTTGCAAAAAAATCCTTCAGACGTATGCCCAAAGTCAGTATTTTTTTGTGACATTGTTAGGACCTTCAACTTGCAGGTTAAACTAGGTCTAGGGCCTAGGTTCGGACCCCCACACTTTTTTCCGAACCTATCAACAAAGCAAAACCCCAGCCTACATTTCAAATTAAAAAAAACAGGATCCCGTTTAGTAAACGGGATCCCGTTTTCAATTCACCCGTTGAAAATGGAATGAGATCCCGTTTAATAAACGAGATCCCGTTTATTAGTGGATCCGTTGAAAATGGAACGTGATCCCGATTTATACTATTTCGTAAATGAGATCTTGAGTTATTTTTTACCGTTATTTTTTATTTTATTGTCAAAAAGGAGCATCTCGGGTTTGAGAATCATTTTGTATGGCCGACTATGACATATTCCCTATTTTCTATCACCTTTTGTCTTGTTGAAGCTCTTCAAGTTGGGATTTTTTTCAATTTTGAAAGGAGGCATCATTGGGACACTGTGACAAAAGAATTTTGGTGAATTGCTATTTGTTTTCAAAGGAGGAAGAGGCATTTTATTTAATTGCTACTTGTTTGAAGGAGATTTTTTTTTTTTTTGTTGAATTGCTATTTGTGTTCAGAGGAAGAATTTTTTTTTTTGAATTTGTATTTACTTTCAAAGGAGGATGAATTTTTTTGTTTAACTGAGCTACTTGTTTGAAGGATGAAGAGAAATTTTGTGCATTTGGTATTTATTTTCAAAAGAGAAATCTAGGAATTTTATTTATTTGCTATTTGTTTGAAGGAGGAAGATAAATTTTGTTGAATTCTTATTTGTGTTCAAAGGAGGATGAAATTTTTTGTTTGATTGAGCTACTTGTTTGAAGGAGGAAGAGAAAATTTGTGCAATTGCTACTTGTTTGAAGGAGGAATAAGAGTTTAGTTTAATTGCTACTTGTTTGAAGGAGGAAGAAGATTTTTGTTCAATTGCTATTTGTTTGAAAGAGGAAGAGGAAATTTGTTTAATTGCTACTTGTTTGAAGGAGGAAGAGGAATTTTGTGAACAATTGCTACTTGTTTGAAGGAGGGAAAAACAAGGAAGACTCAAGTTTTCGACATTCATTTGTGTATACTTCAAAAAAATTCAATCATGGGATCACAATGTCAGAATAAGAGGAAAAATAGGAAGGTATTGACCCCTGAAGAAATTCAAGCAAAGAGAGCAAAAGAGAAACAAAGACAAAGAGAATGAAGAATGAGAATTCGATCAATGAATGATGGTGAAACATCCAATTCCACAACTATTGAAGATAAAAACATTGAGGAGACCATGGATGTAGACGATGCAAACTTGCAAGAGGTGAATGTGGAAACTAATATGAGTATACAAACTACTCCTGGTATGTTTTCAAATATCCTTTCCAATGCTGTGGAGAATGTTTCAATAGGCATAAGTCTAGGTAGGTCTTCAAATCCACCTTTGAGCCTCATGGAAATGGTGTTTATTAGAGATTTTAAAGAAGCTAGATATAACAATGTTGACATCGATGATATTCATAGAGTTCAAGATTTGAGTCAAATTGTTCTTGAAAATGAAAATGGAAATACTTTTATTGAAAATGAAAATGAAAATCATTTTGTTGTTGAAAATGAAAATGAAAATCCTCTTAATGAAGATGAAAATGAAAACAATTTTGTTATTGAAGATGAAAATGAAAATCCTTTAATTGAAAATGAAAATGAAAATGAAGATGGAGATGAAAATGAAAATGAAGATTACGATGAAGATGACGATGAAGATGAAGATGAAGATGAGAATGAGAATGAGAATGAGAATGAAATTGAAAATGAAGATGAAGATGAAGATGAAGATGAAGATGAAGATGAAGATGAAGATGAAAATGAAGAAAATGAAAGTAGTTTTGAATATATTTTTAAAAAATTGAAAGTGATGTTCTGGATAATCTGCTTGGTAAGATTTCATGCAGACAAATAAGAACACATGCTAATAGATTATACAATCAAATTTTTTTATCGTAAAAAACTTCTAGTTCAATGTCAACTAATGATGCAATTAATGAGAATGCAAAAAATGAGAAAAGTAATGAAAAAGTTAGGCATTTTTGTTAAACAAAGAAGAAAAAATCAATCAGTAAAACATGCTATGTCTACTATTGCTAGTGTCATTCAGTCTATTGGAAAAAATAGTAGATCTAAAGATAAGAATGTAGCAAGAAGAGCTATAATAATTGCTATAGTTAATAAAACAACTTTGAATAAAAGAATGGTAAGCAATATTAGTGAAGTTTTGAAAATACATCCTAAAACATTACTAAGAGCGGCCAAATGAAGAGAAATTATAGAAAATTATCCTATCAACCAATGTTGGAGTTCTAGTGGTCGACTCTCGATGTTTGATATGAAATTGAATGTTGAAATTAAATCTTTGATTGAAAAATATTGGTATGATAATACAAGGGTATCATCTAATGCTAGAAATGTTTTTAAATTAAGGGTGGGGTCCAAAGTTCACGATCCTCGCCCAAAACACCTATTAGATACAACACAAATTGAATTTTATAGGAAATTTTGTGGTGATTTAGTGTTACCTGGTAATATTAAAATAAGTCAAAGGTCTTTTAAAAAAGGTAAACCTTGGTATATAAAAATTAATAAACAAATATGTTGTAAAACATATGTTCAATTTCATTATTTTTATGATGTTTTTCAATATACGTTGTACTTTGCATACGAACATGATTATGCATAAATGTGGTATTAATATGTCACCTAAAACAATAAGGGAGTTTATATCAAGTTTGTTTTGTGAAAGATCTAATGGAAAATAATTTTATTTAAGTTCTTGTATTTCTGGACAATGCACTAGTTGTGGAAATCTTTCATTCTTAAGAGTTTGCATGCATGAAAGTGTTGATAATAATTTTGGAAAACAATTAGTGGATGCTAAAAGATTTAAGAATGTTAACTATTTTCTAAAAGATGGAAATATTGGAAAGTGTTGTGATTTAGTTTCGAAAAAAGTTAATGTGCATGCATTCATATTAGAATTTAAGAATAAGATTGTACCAAAATATGTCATGTACCTTCAACATGCTTGATGGTTTGATGGCCAATTTTCGCGTATGTAGAAACACATTTCCAATTGGTACTATACTTTCAGTGGTTGATTTTTGCAAAAAATTATACTCGAGCTCTACAAGAGGAAATTCAATCACGGTATTATAATTCAGTGCAAGTAGCTATGTTTGTCCATATAGTTTATAGACATGCAGATGATAGCACAGAGAATGATAGAAAAGTTTTGAGGGAGTACCATTTTTATTTGAGTGACAACCGATTACACTTGTCAAAGTTTGTTCAATACCGTTTCAATATATTTTATAGAAATTTAAGAGAGGAATCTAGATGACAAAACATATATGGTCAGATAATTGTATGGGGTAGTTCAAGAATGCTCAAATGTTTTATTGGTTAAGTAGGGTTCACAAGGAACTTAATGTCCAACATATATGGAGTTTTTTTGAAGTTGAGCATGGTAAAGGAGAACATGATGGAGTTGGTGCGTGTGTCAAAAAAATTCTTGCTAGAGAACAATTGAAATTCAATGATGCAATAAAATTTAAAGATGCACGTGGGATTGTGGATTGGTCCAATACAAGATTATCTGCATTTGGTTTTAGTGAGTACTCTATAGTTCATCGATTCTTTTGGTTGGTTGAAGAAGAGAACATTCTACCTAAAGTTGACTGTGAGACAATCAATGGATCTACTAAATGACATTCATTTAGGAGTTCGACAACAAGCACATGGACTATCTGGACAAGGGAGCTTGTATGTTTTTGTCAATTTTGTATCCCAGGAGATTGGGAAGCATGTGAAAATATAGAATGGGTTGAAGAGTGGGAGCAAAGATCGTTGACACCTGCACAAGCACGCGATCAATATGAAAGAACTATTGAAGAAAATGATCAAGCGTTTGCATCTGAAGACTATGACTGTGTTTCAGACCTTGTACAAGAAGGTAATTTAATTCAATTTATTTCACTTTATTAAGTTATTTTGTAATACTAAATTATTTATATGGATACACGCAAGTTATTAAATCAAATTTTGTTTGTAGGACATGTGTATGTTGTTGCACTTGAGGGGAATGAAGATGAAACAAAATATTGGTTGGCTCGTTGTGTGGAGACTAAACATAAGTTAATAGCACCTCAAGAAGATGATGATGGCTATCATTATCCAACAGGTACGGTGATCCCTTTAAGCAAATTTTTAGAACAAGTCTTTGATCCCCTTAAGAAAATTTTGAAAACTTATTTGATGATGGTTTTCATGTTTTCCAATAGGATCGGTGGTGGTTGTTGGCACTTGGTTACAAGAATACTTGATAGGGAAGAATGGTCTACCTGCATTCAAAGATTATGAAACACATAAAAAGTTTATACACTATTCACATTTGGTGGTGGCAACAAATATAAAACTAGATCAATATCATGGAAGACCTACAAATAAAGTGTTATGGACAATTTTTATGGAAAAGCATGAGACAATCATAGATGCGTTGCAAAAAAGAGAGGATGCAAATGGTACAATGGAATAAGTAAATATAGGTAAATATAGTTTTAGTTTTATATTGTTCTTTTAAATAAATTAAAACATGTTTTGATATTGGTCAAGTGTGTTATTAGTTGAAATTGATTTAAATTGTCCTTTTATAGATCCTTAAACCATCATCACAAAAAGGAGAGTCCATGCAGATTCAACGTAGTCAACATGGAATACTTGGTAAAAACAGGTAATTATTAGTCAAATTATATTTAAATACATGTTTTGATTATATATTGATATTGCTTGTACATTAATAGTTAAAATTGATTTATTATCCTTTTTTATATCCTTAAGCCATCATCACATTGATCTCATAATTTGAAACAAAAAAGAGAGGATGGAGATTTAACCTACACACATGTGTGGAATACTTTTAAATACAAGTACTTGAGTTGTGTAGAAATAGACAGTTTTATATATTTTAAAATATGTATGTTTTGATGATTTCATTGATATTGCTTGTACCTTTTTGATATCAGGTGGCGTGAAGACCTACTACATTCTTGGCACAAGTTTGAGATGTTCTTGAGATGGCATAGCCAAATTTTGTAAACATTGTGGATTAAGGGGATGCAAGAGGGTGGATTAAGGGGAGTTGATAGAATGACTTAAAGGGATGTAAGAGGGTGGATTAAGGGGAGTTGAGAGAATGACTGAAAGGGATGAACCTTAAACCATTAATCCATATAGATTTGTTATTCTAAGCATCTCATGAGCCCTAGAAACCCTAAACCATAAACCATAGGACCTAAAGCCTAGGAGATGAACCCTAAACTATTAACCCATATAGATTTGTTATTCTAAGCATCTCATGAACCCTAGAAATCCTAAACCATAAACCATAGGACCTAAAGCCTAGGAGATAAACCCTAAACCATTAACCCATACAAATTTGTTATTCTAAGCATCTCATGAACCTTAGAAACCCTAAAGCCTAGGAGATGAACCCTAAACCATTAACCCATATAGATTTGTTATTTTAAGCATCTCATGAACCTTAGAAACCCTAAACCCTAAACCATGGGACCTAAAGCCTAGGAGATGAACCTTAAAAGATTTGTTATTCTTAGCATGTTTTTTGTGTACTTTATAATGATGTTGCTCAATTTATCTCATTTTATTTTGGAATATGCTTTCAATAATTTATCCTTTTCTTGGACACTTTGAAAACCTAGGAATATAACAAATTAAATTATAAAATGCCACAAACTCTACTTGATAAGGGTATCTAAATTGATCTATTTGGGGAGGTTGTTAATACAAATGCATTGAACTTATTAATTGCCATAACAAATGTTCACTTAGATAAAGTTCTATTATGGAAGATTTTTAAACATATTTTTAGGTGTTTTAGTTCATCATTTAATTGTTAGGATAAATCTAGAGCACTATTCATCATAGAAAGAAGAGATAAATAATTAGTACCAAGTGAGAAATATCTACTACCCTAGCTCTATGGACTTATTCTTGAACTAGATGTCCATGAACATAAACATGCTTGATTAAAATCCAACGAAATGGTTGATGGACTAATATATCTTTTAGTATTAAGGAAATTTTGCATCATGTAGACCACATTGATTGTCCTATATTATACTCTTCTTTGATCCCCTTAAGACGTCGTATTAGGACCCCTTAAGACAACCTATAAATTAAGTTTAGTTTATAGAATTTATTAATGCTTTTGTTCTCTAACCTTGTATGGTATTGTTTATTTCTTAAAATTTCATCCTTTGTGTTATATAAACAAATTGCTTTTGTTTGTAGATTATGATTTTTTTTCTTATTTATTAGATGTAACCTGTGTATTATGACCACTTAAGACATCCTATCAGGACCCCTTAAGACATCCCATTAGGACATGAATTGAATAAGTTCATTGACTAAATATCGTTAATTATTGAATGTACATACCATATATGGATCACTAAATTTGTGAAGTACAAATATTAAAATGTATTATTAATTTCACATTTATATTTAATTTCACATTAATGTCCTATGTACTAATGTCTTGACTATGAACATAAATGCATAAATGTACATGTGTAAATTAAAATTGAACAACAATAAAGTCCATCATTTACAATTTATTAAGTGCATGAAACCAATCTATTAAGTACATGAAATAAAGTCTATTAGAGTACAACCCATGAAATAAAGTCCAACATGGTACATGAGAAACCAAATATGTAGTCCATGAAATAATTAAATATAACCCATAAAATCATGTTTAGGTCATGTATCGTCTCTATAATCAAGAGACCTCTTCACACCATGCGGACTACACGGATGACTTGAGACACTTTGTACAAGAGAAAGATGAAATCAGATGTAAGACGATGAAAAATGATTTAATGATAATTTAATTTATAATTCATCATAAAATTAAACTACCATCATATTTGGATCTAGATGCTTTGGTGCGCCTGGACCAACCTCTAAATTCTCTTAATCAATCTACATATACAAGACAAAGAGATTTGAAATTAGATGTAAGTCTACAATTAAAATGATTGAATTCAATTTAATTTATAATTTATCATATTTAAATTGTATCGTAATCTAAGGTTGTGTACCCTCTACTCCAGGACTTGTTTGTACATGCTCAACTACAAGATGTGTCTCATGCTATAAAAGAAAAATAAGTTAACCTGTATGAGCTCATATATATATATATATATATATATATATATATATATTCAATTTTAATTTAATTAAAGTTATTCACAACTTGTATAATTTGTAATTGACTTTAAATATAATAAAAAAATTAAATTACCATGATATCTAGAGCCTACTCTGCATGCCCTTCTGGAGGTGTAACTATGATTGAGTCATGGCAGAAAGTCGCACTAACAAAATCCTACAAGATCAAATTTAAAGCATGTATACTTGAATTAGGTTAAAATATATATATTCAAGTTTGCACATTTTGTGTAGAAACTTTTTTAAACAATCCGAAATTCAAAGGCATCACGAGTAGCTGCAACATTTAATGTTTGTCTGACACCCATTCTCATTGTCGTATCAACCTAGACATACATATAGACATTTAATATTTATAATATTTACAAGCTTGTACATGCACATTTGATATATAGTGAATTCAAAATTCATAATTGTAACTATAATAATGTACTTGTTAAACAATTTACAATATAAATGTACCTGCCCTTGATTTACAACGCTCAACAGTGGAGGAGCGCTCGACAACCCCTCAGGTGGAATCGACGTGGAATTCGATTAACTCCCCTTAACCAACATAAATATTTAAAACATATGTTCATGATTGTTCATTATAAATTTAAAACTCAAGTTAAAAATTATTTCATATATAATTTAAAAAATTGAAATCAAAATGTACCCCATAAGGGTTGCTGACAAGGATTGGTCTCGACATATGTACTCGTGGTGCAGATGATTGCCCCATTGTTAGTGTCATTTGTACACCAAATAGTTTGATTGTTAAAATGTATTGCAAACTATTTTTTGATATATACTTTCTTAAAAATTCTTGTAAATTCAACATGTATATGCATATTGATACTTGTGTCGCACTGTCCTCATGGTGATGGTCTATAGTAAGAAATTCTACAAATGAACTGAGGCGACCAGATGATCCATCAGAATCTCCACGTCCACTCGAATTGGGTGTGGCATGATCGGGTCCATAGCATAACTAGTGGCAACTAGTACATACATGTGGTCTCAACACTCGTGGACTGGTACTAGGACCAACTCCATAAAACACTCCATCATCGTGGTCTTTATGCTCCCTACCGCTATTGTAGAAGCATGTTGATCAAGGTCTCATGCCAGCATACTAAGGGATCCTAATGTCAATACCACTGCTTGTTGATGCAAAGGTGCAAGAATGGAAGGTCCAAGAGCAACAACAAGGGGTTGTGCATGCATGGGGCGTTGGGGATCAACCCTTGCCCCTAATCTCTATTGTGGCATGTTGCCACCAACACCCTGAAATGATTTAAAATCAAAATAATTGGGTGTTTTCCCATAACAAACTCTACATATAGTTTCCTCAAAAAATATAATGGGACCTCCAGATTAGCGTGTGGTGGACTGTCAAATACCATATACCATCGATTGCAAAAATGTGCACTCATTTGTTGATGTATACATTACCTCATGGATATTCTAGATTTATTGGGAGGAATGGGCTGCTGAGTATTAAGGTCGATAAAATAAGGGGCTAGCTAGGCTTTTGTTATTTTTAGGTCAAATTTCTTTATACGAGAGACCATCTGCATAAAATCATCTCATCTCCTCTATATCTCATCGATGCCTATAAAAGTTAGAATCAGTAGTCCTGATGACATCGACAATGTTTGGCATTGTAGATGCAAAACATCTCACATGTGGTGGAATTAATGCTTGATTTTGCATAGCATTGATTTGGTTTTGAATGGATGTCACTTGTTCATTTGTACGTGCTTGCAAGTGAGCCTCATCTGATCTAGCAGGTGGTGGAGGTGGGATATGAGGTGGAGGGGTTGGAGTTGGAGGTTGCTCAGGTGCTGGATTGAGGATATCATCAATGTTAAATTGATCCATGATATCTATAGAAGTATTTTAACCTGCATTAAATTATACAAAATTAACATACAAACTTACAAAAATACAAGAAATAGTTAAATTTGAAACGTACATGTAAATTTGTTTAAAAACGATGTGCATAAATATACATACATTGATTGAACTTGAGCAAGTGCATACAAATTTCAAAATTTAACATGTACATACATTTAAAATGTCATATACGATGCATAATGCATGTATACATCATTCAACTAGAAACTATGTGTACATACAAATTTCAAAATTTAAGATCTAGAACTATGTAATTTTAATACATGTACATACTAAAAAATAAACTTGAAACATTCACAAAAAGCTCATTTATGTCTAACACACACACAAACACACACATATATATTACATTTTTCCAATAGGAGAAATCACATGATCTAGTAGATAGTCATAAAATATATACTATTATAAATTCAAAATTATAAGTTCATAATTCAACCAAATTCATAAATTCATGTCACTAAAAATATCCATCAAACTATGTAATTTTAATACATGTACATACTAAAAATTAAACTTGAAACATTAAAAAAAAACTCATTTATGTTTAACATATATATATATTACATTTTTCCAACAGGAGAAATCACATGATCTAGTAGATAGTCATAAAATATATACTATTATAAATTCAACATTATAAGTTTACCAATTCAACCAAATTCATAAATTCATGTCACTAAAAATATCCATCCAACCAAAATCATAAATCCGTCACTAAAAATATTTGTGCAATCAAATTCATAAATTCATCACACAAAATATCCATTGAACCAAATTCATAAATTCATAACTATAAGATCATTGTCTTAATTTATAAAGTGTTGCGGCTCTCTCCTGCATCTCTTCATTTCTTTGTGTTTTCCTTTTCATAATCGGAAGTTCTCCTCTCCTCTAGCCATCATCAATGCTAATCATAGATCCCATCCATAGCCCTAAAAACATCAACAACAGTTTGCATCCTAGATGCAATCATCCTCAAAGGTGGTGTGATAAATTTTTCATTTTGAATAGTGTTGATTTGATCCTGAATGGTTCTAACATTAGCATTGATTTGTTCTTGCAAGCGAGGACCATCCATTTTAGGTGGTGGAGGTGGGGGGTTATGAGGTGGAGTGGGTGGAGGTGGAGGTGAAGGTGGTGGAGATGGAGGGCATGGAGGTGGATTACAAATATTATTGAATTGATCCATGTGATCTCTAAGATATAAGTGAACTTGCGTTATATTTATAATTTCACAATGTAAGATACATGTTTAGGAAATACCTTTTAAAAACCATTGAATATATAAATGGCCTAATTGTTCATACAAATGATAAAATGTGTAAGCCTCATTTATGTCTAAGGCATGTTGCTTGAATGAATAAAACAAATAACTATTAATATAGGACAATTTATGAATGCGTTAGGGTTTATGGTTTAGAGTTCAGGATTTTTAGGTTTGGGATAATAGGATGGCTTAAGGGGATCTATATAGTAGGGTCCTAAGACATAATGACATGGATTAAGTGAGTAAAATTTGGTGAAGTTGCCCAAGGCAACCAAATTTCATTAAGGTCCTAGGTCAAAATGGTGGTTTAGAGTATAGAGTTTAAGGTTTAGGGTAATAGGATGGCTTAAGGGGATCTATGGTTGAGATAGCTCTTGTTTTGACTTACTATTGTTAAATTTGGTTGCCTTGGGCAACTTCACCAAATTTAGAGAACTTCTTTGATCCCCTTAAGAAATGTCATATTAGGACCCCTTAAGACATCGGTTTACGGTTTAGGGTAATAGGATGGTTAAGGGGACCTATGGTTGAGATAGCTCTTGTTTTGACTTATTATTGTTAAAATTTAGTTGCCTTGGGAAACTTCACCAAATTTTGAGAACTTCTTTAAATAAAATTTGGTGAATTTGCCTAAGGCAACCAAATTTTATTAAGGTCCTAGGTCAAAATGATGGTTTAGAGTTTAAAGTTTAAGGTTTAGGGTAATAGGATGGCTTAAGGGGATCTATGGTTGAGATAGCTCTTGTTTTGACTTATTATTGTTAAATTTGCTTGCCTTGGGAAACTTCACCAAATTTTGAGAACTTCTTTGATTCTGAGAAAGCCCCGGAAAGACATCCGTTAATGCCGTTTGCGAGAAACTGCATAACGGAGTAGCTGCCTAAGCGGCTTGAAAAAGAGAATCTAGTCTCCCTGGTGAACTCCAGAGAACCTAACTAATATTCAGTCGGGGTGGTGTTCGCATGAGTAGCTTTGTCCATCCTGAACCGGGGAGGCTAGTGGGAGGACTACTTTCTGTCCTGCCATTCCGGAGCATGCTTTCATTCGGATAATCGGAATTCCCGATTGTTCAACCGGTTCAATCAGCAAGACTTCTGGATGGGAGAATTCACGCTAGCCAGGAAGAGAAATGGATAGGCCTTGGGGTGGGAGGATAGCCGAGATGGGTGAACTCTATATCCTCCCACCCCCCCCGTGGGGTCTGCAAATAGTAGACCGACCAGATTCTATACGTAACATGCCTCCCAATGAACCGCCCTGCTTCGGGACCCGCTATAGTAGTTGCCAATATGGTCGGCTGCCGATGAAAGGCAGGCAACAAAACCCCACCGACCATGCCCTTCGGGACCCGCTATAGTAGTTGCCAATATGGTCGGCTGTGTCATATTAGGGAAAAAATGATGGCTTTAGGGTTTAGAGTTTAGAGTTTACGGTTTAGGGTAATATGATTGCTTAAGGGGATCTATGTAGTAAGTTCCTAGGAAAAAATGGCATGGCTTAATGGAATAAAACTTGGTGGAGTTGCCCAAGGCAACAAAATTTCATTTTAAGGTCCTAGGACAAAATGAATGCTTTAGGGTTTAGGGTAATATGATTGCTTAAGGGGATCTATGTAGTAAGGTCCTAGGAAAAAATGACATTACTTAAGGGAATAAATTTTGGTGGAGTTTCCCAAGGCAACCAAATTTCATTTTAAGGTCCTAGGACAAAATGAATTCTTTAGGGTTTAAGGTTTAGATTTTAGAGTTTGGGGTTTAGGGTTTAGGGAACTTAGGGTGAAGTTTGGGTGGCCCTTGGAATACTGGACTTGCAAGTTAGTGATCAACATTTTCTTGTGAAACTATTGATTGAGATAGCTCTTCTTTCAACTAACCAACCTCTCATGAAATATCAATCATATTATAATCTTACACGATCTTATTATATTGTTAAATTTGGTTTCCTTGGGCAACTTCACCAAATTTTGAGATCTTCGTTGATCCCCTTAAGAAATGTCATATTAGGACCCCTTAAGACATCGGTTTACAATTTAGGGTAATAGACTGACTAGTTTATGAATATTTTTGATTTTATGAATAGACTGACCATTTTCGTAATAAAAACACATGTAAAATTATATATTATTAAAAATGAGTTTGATGTATACTTTAACTTGATATTTTTTTAATTTATAAGATTATTTTATTTAATGTATGTTTTTCATTAATATTGATTGTATATATATTATATATATGAAGTTTAATATATACTATGATAAAGTTAAATATTAAATGAATTTTATGATATAAAATGTATAATAAAATTAGTTAATGTTGAATAGATTATAAATTATTTTGGATTGTTTGGAATTGAAAGAACCTAAAAGAAAGAAAAGAAAAATATTTAGATTCTTTTAGTGTCTAGGTAACTAGTGGAAATTGAAATTTTAGACTAAACAAGAAGCCTAATTAACAACTAATTGACTAGAATGAGAGTTAAGATTGTCGAAAGACAAGAGACAACACATGCAAACGAGAAATGGAAACAACACATGGCTAAGAGAGATAAAAACATACAATAGAAATGAATGCACATATTTGAGTAATTAAGTGACAATCGGAAATGGATAGTACAAGGATTTAGGAAATTTTTAATTAAATTTATAAACAAACATTGAAAATTTATCAATTGTAACGATCCACTAACTACACAAGTAAAGTTTAACATATATTTTTTTCTATTCTAATTATATCTATGTTCATGTAACATTTAATTGATTATGTCTCTTGATGAATACACATTTAAATGTATAATATTTATCACATCCTATTTCATTGTCAATATTGAAACCTGACCCTAATTTACAATGCAAATACATTCAATTTAAAACATTCAAGCAACACAAATCAATTTTTTCCATTATCAAATATTCTTGAGCTTGAAATCAAGGTTTTCATTTGAATGCAAAAACTTTTGTTTGATTTCAATTTAGGGTAAATTAGCAATTTTTTTTGTTTGAATTGAATTTAGGGTTTCAAGAAAATCTAGGGTTTTCAATGCAATTTTTTTGTTCATTTCAAATTAGGGTTTTCAATGCATTTTTTTGTTTTCTTTCAATTTCAAATTAGGGTTTTCAATGCAATTTTTTTGTTTTCTTTCAATTTCAAATTAGGGTTTTTAAATGTAATTTTTTTGTTTGATTGAACAATTTAGGCTTTGAAAGCTAAATTTTGTTCTTCAAATACGACTCAAAGATGATTTTTTTCATTTCTACAAGGTTTCATTTCATTTTTTCTTCTAGCCCTTCAATCTATCAATTCTCTTATTACAACTAAATAAAATATATGAAATGCTAAATAAACTAAAAAAATAATGCTAAAACCTACCTTTCTATTATAAATTAAAAAAAACACTAAAAAATCATAGATAGAAAAGGTGGAGGCGTACCTAGAGGTCGGAGGTCATTGTCAATTTTCGTTGCGCACTCTAGGATCCTAAGTTGCTAATGACTGAGTTTCTTTTTTTTTTAAATAAATACAATTAAAAAATAGGATCTTGTTTCTTGTCTGTTGGTTCGAGGTCCTTTGATAAACGGGATCTCGTTTAGCATTTAGGCTTGGATCCCGAAGCTAAATGAGATCTCATTTTTTAAAAGCGGGATCCTGTTTATTAAAAAATGGGATCCCATTTTTGCAATGCCAATTTTATTTTTTTGGCTAAGGCAAAAAATTCCACGTTTCGTAGACTCAACTTTGTGCTTCACCCATGGGGCACCTTTACGAAGAATTTATTCAAATTTGTAGACTTGGAAAATATCTATAAGATCAAGTTTGATGAATTTACCAATTGCAACAAGTGACATACATATGTTTTCATAATTGAACCTGCCAAACACTATGTGAAGCTAATAGAATCTATAAAATAGGTAAATACCCAAAAACTAGTGCAGGAAATAGATACAATACAATTATAAATACAAATGATTTATACAAGTAAAATGACATTACAAAGTTAGTCTCAAAGATAATAATACAAATGCTCAAGAAGAAAAATAACTTTAGGAAAGACAAAAAGCATGAAGCTACATGAATGATAAAGTGTGCAAAAATAATCTTAGAGAGTGAGTATATATAGGCTAACTAAGAGGGAGGAGGTGAAAAATACGAGTAATGGCATGACTACACAAGAATCCACAAATAGGAAAGTGCATCTCCCATAAAATATGTTGACAAATCACTCTCCACTAACACTGATACTCACTTTATTAACCTAACTAATCTTAAATAAAAGTGTAGGAAATAAAACCTACATTAACACCCCTTAACTAACACCCCTTAAGCATAGCTTGGATGAAAATATGAGTTCCCCCAAATAAATCTTGATGAGGTACCTGTGCACATAAAATTTCTCCCCAAAGAGAAGAACCCCAAGAAAAGAGAGAAATGACCTCCCTTAAAGTAGAAAGAGAAGGAAGGGTTAAAAAGGCCCTAGAAGTTTAAGCCTCCTACACCCCAACAAAGCTCATAGATGAAGATAATATTTGTGAATATTTTGGTTAAAATATTAGCAACCTGATTGGAAGTCAAGGAATAGTGGATATCGTTAACCTATCCATCGACAACCTCAGGTGATCCCACAAAGTTGGTTTACAATTTCTGAGAGGAACTGATTTTTGCTAAAATCACATATTTTTAGAAAATATAATGATTTAAGCCTTAAAAGGTTCCATTTTAAAGATTCCAATTGAAGAGGTTTTGATCAAACCACCTTAGATCAAACCCCTTTGGATAGAACCTCGCTAGTTTTAAACCATACCTATAAATGAGTCTCCTTTACACCTATCAAAATGTTGATAAAAAATCACTTTTGATTTACCTTTCGGGGGATCATATGAATTCATTTAAAATTTATTTCAAATGATTATGGTAGTCCTTGAAACAAGATATCCAATGAATATAATTTTAATATGTTTTGGTTTTATTATGTATTTGTTTTTTTAGTTTTATTAAACATAGGTTTTTCATCGAAAACGAAGGTCTCTGTTCTGCACATGTGGAAAAATAACAGATTATCAATTTTTTTTTGAAAAATATGAGTGCACCAGATATTGAAATCCTTGATCCAACAAAAAAAATTGAATTTCGATATATACAAAAAAAGTTATGTGTTATACAATTGCACTATGTTTGAATTGTGATTAGTTTGACTTTGAAACTTGATTAAAGAAAAACTATTCAATAAAAAACTATCTAACCAAGTGTAAGCACTAGATATCATAATTAAAAATCTAAATTCGAAAGAATTATAATTTTATCCTTCATGGAAAAAAAAGTTATGCGTTATATGGTGTGCGTCACTTTTTAAAAATGTTGTTTTTTAAAAAAAAACCAGTTTTTTGTGGGAGATGGAAAAAGAAGTGCAATTTGATTCCAAAATTTTGAAGAAAATATTTTTAGAATCTACAGACAAAATTTGACGAGACTCTAGTTTGCATCATCTTCAAATTCCTCACGGTTTAGCCGCTATAGGTGCCTGAATGTGAAGACTTGGTTAAAAATAATAATTTAAGTGTCCAGTTTGGCCAAAAATTGTAAACCACTATTGTGGGATCACCCCCTCCCAGATGTATTGCATGTGAAACTTTATGTTCTTGATATGTTGATGATGGAATAGGTCTCATGAAATCTAAATGGTTCTCTAGTTGGCAGACAAGATTATTCAAGTTAATCTAAACTAGAACCAAAATTTGTGAGAATATGTTGAATTCAAATATCATCATTTGTAGCATTCAAAACCCCCTAATACTAAACATCAATGGGAGATAGATAAATAGAATATTGCTTCTTTCTTTACCAATGAATGGGGCTAGAACTAAGAGAAAAATTGTAACTTGAAGTGGAGTTGCAATCTTGAGAATCACCTACCCAATCTAAATCTGTGTAGCCAACCAAGTTAATATCAATACCCAGTGCATAGTGAATCCCAAAAAAAATGTACCCTAAATGTAATAGAGAATCTATTTGGCTAACATTCAATGAAACTCATAAGTCTCTTACATAAATAAGAGACCATTCCCACACTATATTAAATATTGGGCCTTGTGTGAGTTAAATAAATGAGGCTTCCAACAAGATATTGATATAAATTACCTTTAAACAAAGGTGCAAAACATTGAGTCTCAAGCTTGACTCTAAAAAGAAAGGGAGTCAAATTAGGATTACAATTAATTAACCATGTGAAACAATGAGTGACAATCTAGAGCATACTTGGACAATGTAATGGTGATCCTAGAAGCAAACTAATATATCTCAATGACAATATAGCAATGAAACAAGATTGAGTTAGTCATTAAAAGCTAGTCATAAAGGGTAGTTTTCACTACCTAATGGAAGAAGAACTCCTTATGATCAATATATCATCAAATTAGAGAACCAAAAAGAGGAATAAATAATCATGCTAGAATATAGACTTTTCAATCTAAATGGAAATAAGAGAGCCCAATAGTGAGAAGGAAGGAATCTATCTTGGCATCCCAAGCTCAAGGGGATCATTTAAGGAAACAAATAAATATACTAAGTCTACAAACCAAAGAATAATCCTAAAAATTGCCTTGTGGTTGATCCATGAAATAAATGCACTCTTCACATCCATTTGGTGAACCTACCATCAATGTGTTGTAGTGATAGAAAGTGTGAGTCAAATGGAATGCATCCTCGAGATAGGTGTAAATGTCTGAGAGTAATCAACACTAATAACGTAAGAAAAACCCTTTATAATTAATTGTTCCTTATGCTTATCCACTAACCCATCTATTGTAAATTTTATCTCATAGATCCTCTTATATAAAACACATTTAATTCCCTTAAGGGGGACAACATCCCAAATTGGAGTCCTTAATCAAGGAACAATACTCCTCTTGTATAGAATCACCCTACTTAGGAATGCCAAATGCATCTTGAAATAACTGAGTTAGAGGTATTAGCAATGAAGAAATGTGGAGATCCATGAAACTATGAACATGTCTACCTTGTGTCTAATGAATCCCCAACCTAATCACCTATAGCCTACAGTGTCTGGCAAAGACCAAAGTGGAATTGAAGTCAAAGAATTGGAAGGAGAATAATAAACCTCTAAATGATGACTAGGAGATGAAGGAGGTGAATCCTCATCATCACTCTTGGAATTTGAAGTGGAGTAGGAAGAATCTTCATTATCAATAATTTTCTTATGATCCCAGATTCTAAATATTCAAAAGATCTGTCATCTAGCTCAAGTGACTCCCATGTGAACATAAAATGAGGAAATGGAGAAATGACAAAAGTGGAACTCAAAGATCCCTCCTTGAAATGAACACTCCTTTAAATGAGTTTAATTAGTGCGTAGTAGGGTGGATAAATCAATAACCCTTAACACCATTTGGATAACCTTCAAATAATTAACCTTCCTACTTTGGAAATTTATGACCTTACATTTATTTTTAGGATTAATGTGGGCCTATTTAGGAGAACCAAAAAATTTGAAGCTCAACTTTTGGTTTCTAATTGCTCCAAGATTCAAAAGGAGCGATTCCTTTCAATAATCGACGATGAATGAGATTCTAGATATAACAACAAAGTGTACAACCTTTGCTTGATATTGAGGTGCAAGAGATTTGGATTATATCATGAAGTTTTTTATTTCCTTAAAAGACCTATTCTTTCATTTTTTCACACCATTATACTTAGGATTATACAAAATTAAGCACTGCAAATCGATCCCCTATGTAGTGCAAAATTGCTCAAAATGATAGTTGACCTACTCACTATTGTTAGTGTGCAAAACTTTGATGGTTTTCCTTTATTATTATTTTGTAAAATTTTGAGTCCTAAAATTTCTCAAAGACCTCATACTTGTCCTTGAGAAAGTACACCCAAGTATACCTAGAAAAATCATTAATGAATGTCAATTATATATAGCCTTGATGAAGGAAGGATGTGGAAGTGGATAAGCCAATTCATTATGAACCAATTGTAGTTGTGAATCTCTTTATGTCTTACCTTTTTTAAAATTCTCTTTGGGATGCTTACCAAGGATGTATCCATGATGAACACCATCAAAAAAGAGAATAAAAGGTATCCTTATAACCACACTCTAGTGGTTGAGCTATTACAAGTAGCAATAGTTAAGATGGTCAAACCACTCATGCCATAACTTACCTTATTTCGAGTGAATGAGAAAATAGTCAAAGGAAGACCAAGAACAAAGTGAGAAAAGAGATAGAGTTGAGAATGATGATCTACTCTCCACACTACAATGTAGAATCACTATGCATCTCACTAATAACCACTAAATTAGGAGTTAACTCAACGCACTTGCCTAAACCTATGTGAGTATTCTAATAAATTGATTAGAGATTATTGACAATGGGGGGACAAAAATAACATCATAAATGTATTGACTCCCATATCAATAGAACCTCCCACACACCTTAGTAGGAGTGTCATCACCCATCAAAGCAATCAACATAAAACAAGGCTCCAAAGATGTGAATATATCTTAGGATGAACCGATTTGGTGTGAGGCACTCAAATCAAGAACCCAAGTGAATGGTGTAGAAGAAATTGCTATGAGGGCCTTTCCCTTTCCTTTCCTGTTGTTATTTTGTATAGTTAGACCCTTTTTGTGAAATCTACTTTACTGACTTAGGAATATTGATATTCTTCTTCTCCAAAATGTGTGTCAAGTGATCTATCTATTTATTAAAAAAATTATGTTGTTGACCAAGACTTTTACAATAGACAAATTTGACCTTCTATTTCTTAGGCTTGTTGCCTTTTGAAGAAGAGGTTTTGTTTGTTTCTCTTGAGGAAATTGATTTCTAATCCTTTTTCTTCTTTCCATTTTTGGTTTCTTATCCTTATTACTTGATCTTTTTTGTTCTTTTTCCTTGGTTGGTAACAAAGGCATATGACTTAGAGGATTTAAGCATGCCCATCTAGATGAGTTTGTCCTACTCCCTAGTGAGAGACATGGGAAAGTAATCCAAATATGACACTATGAAATAAGTAACAAGATCACTCTTGGTGGCATGAAAGGTAAAAAAAAAACTAAATAGTTAGAGCTAAGCTTAGAGAGAATTTCAAAGACTTATTGTTCATCCTTCTTTTTAATTCCAAAAAATTGAACTGTAATCCTAGTGATTTCAATTTTGTGAGGAAGTCGTAAATGGTGTTAAAATTTATTGGGCTCAAACTAATGAGTTTGTTTTCCAATTGATGGCCTCTAATTAAATTTTGATTCCCCCAAAAAAATTCTAATTTACTCTAGATTTCAATAGAGACATCAAAGTTATTGACTAATAAGTCCTTGCCAAGAGTACACATATCATCGTGTAATGTAGGATAAATTGATGAATCTTCATGACTGACTAATGAATTAAATTGAGATGCTAAGGAGCTTTCCCCACAATGCACAACATCTTGGGAGTAGTCTTCCTTGCATATAATCTAGACACTAGTAGTTTCAGACTTGGATTAACCCACAAACCTTGGCCAAAGGTAGAGTACAAAGTTGTAACATTTTGGAGGGGGTTAAGGACATGGTATTTCTACCCAAATTTGTAGCCACCTAACATAGATAAGAAAAACCTAAGTGCAAATCAACAATAACTATCAATATTTGAGTCTAGATAGGGAATTGGGGGTTACCACTAGTAGATTATCCCTATCTGAATCTAGTACTAATTTTGTAAGGTATTTTTGTATCTATCTTGCTCATGAACCAATACTAAAAAAGTCTTAGGTGGGATCCCTTGGAAACTAGGGTGAATTTCAAGCAATATTAGCACACTTGGTAATTGATTTTGCATTAAACTAGGCCTAAATTTTGAATTATATATGTCATTGTTTCTCAATCATATAATCCCTAGTCTAATCTACTATGTAAACAGTAATTAAACTGTGGTTGAATTAGCATGTGATTTGGTGTTCAAAAATTTCCTTTCATTTAAGATAGAAATCCAATTTTTTATTATGATTTTACAGTGGTATTAAAGCCATTGTTTTCTTGCCATCCCATGGGTCGTTGATGTAGATTTATGTAGAAGAGTTATCATGAAACTAGGTACTAGAAAATATAAAGGAGAAAGGAAGATTCCAAAGGTGAAACAAGGAGGAAATCAACCTCCAAGAGGTCATTAAAAATGAAAACAAAGAGTTGCAAAGAGAATTAGAGTCCTCCATAAGGGAGTCTATGACAGAGATGGTGAGGACCTTAAAAATGAAAACAAAGAGTTGGCAAGAGAATTAGAGTCCTCCATAAGGTAGTCTATGACAGAGATGGTGAGGACCTTAAGTGGAATGAACTAGAAATAGAATGTTGGAAGATCCAATTCCAATGGTGTTGAAGGAAGTCACTTAGCCATTGATGGAGTTTCAATCAACCCTCCAATTAAAAAATTTAGAGCCAAATTTTTACAAAAAGGAGGAGAAGAGCCACTTGAAGAAAAGCAACAAGCACTACCTGATTTTGACGAGGAGATGGCAAGGTTTCATGTTAATTATAGTGCTCTTAATCCAAACATCTGCTATGACATTACATCCATAGAGCATGTTATGATATTTCTTGGAAATAAGTTAAAAATCAAAAATATATAAACCACTTCAAGGGGGTTACCTCCAATAATCAGACAATATTACATGAATTCAATATTTGATGATATGATGATATGGGGGAGAGTTTTCTTCCTTATTTATAGGATTAAGTATGTAGGTACATACCCCTTCATCCTAATTAAGAGGGATTAGCGTATTAACTAATATTTAAGTTAGGGTTGAACATGCCACATGTGCTTATTCTTATTATAATAAAGAATATATACTATATACTTAGGAATATATCATATTAGGATCATAAAATTTCCTTCCCCTTTAGAAAAGAATTTCCCTCAACTCTTAGTAGTTCTCTAAAAAATTTATATGAAATTTTCATCATTCCATGTTGTATCTTCAATCGAAACATTCTTCCACTTGATTAGGAATTTTGAAGTGGATTTATTTTGCTATGATTTTGGAAATTCCATGAAGTTTTTGTATATTTTGTATGAATAAATTTTGCATAATATTAGTAGGAAATAGACAAGAGAGTCCACAAAATTATTTATTATTGACGATTCTATCCACATCAAGCAAGATTACATCAAGATTATTTGACTTCTACAACTCCATAATGAAGTCCATTAATATTTCTACTTATTGTTGTATTGGAATGCTTAATATCTATAAGAGGCTTGGAGTATTTGTTATTTCCCTTTTATTTCGTTGGCATATCAAACATTCCACCATACATTATTGCATATACACTAATGCCCGCTCCTTAAGACTATTCTCATTGTGTCATTGGAATGCCAAGTCTAGCTTGAAATTGGGTGCAATTTCATGTGACAACACTTTTTAGCATGTTAGGGGGGACAGGTATAATGAGACTTCATTCTTCTAAGAAGATTAGTGTGTTTCACAATAGTTGCAATCATTGGATATCATACAAGCATCTAGTGACTCTATAACCAATTTTCAATGACTTTTTTGGTATGTCCCTTGTTCTATGGTTTGACCAAACATGTTTTCTCTTGTCTTAAGCATTATTGAAAAATTTATTGGTTTCCCTTATGCTTCAACATGTTAGGATACTATGGATAGAACATGTTCTCCCCTCCATTCCTCCCCACCAACAATACCAAGCTCAGAATCCTCTTAATTTCGTTCTAATTTATCCTACTATAACACGTTATCAAACCTTTACCAACACTTTCCTCCCACCCACCCCTACTTTTCATTCTTAGTAGCCTGCACATTCCTATCACTAGCCTCAAGAGGTATTTTGTGCCTCCAATCGAAAGGTTTATTGTCCTACTCAATTAAATAGCTTGGAAATCATGAGCATCAAAGATATATTGTTAAACATCCAAGATTAGTTAAGGGTTGTTGGTAGGAAGAAAGATTATGAATTACAACAAGAAGAGCTTAACCATAAAACCTATCTTCACTAGAAAGAGGTGGAGACATAGTGGGGGTATGAGCAAAAAATGGAGGACTAGAGAAGGATACATGAGGCGTGCCTTGCAAGAAAAAATATTGCTAAAGAGGAAAGAATAAGGTAGTTGGCAACCAAGGTGAATCGACTCATGCAAGATGTTAAAATAGTTTTGCAGGCTTCTCATTTTAAAGTTCCAAGTTTCACGGTCCCTCAACTTCCCTTGCAACATGTGCCTATGTAGGTTCAGTCTACTACTCCACAAGAGGATCCCCCTCAAGAAGGCCAACACATGTTGCATGGGATTCTCGATCATTTTTCTTTCCCTAAAACTATTGCACTTTATAAAGGTGGACATGTTGTTTGGTGAGCTAGATGGTTTGAATTTAACAAAAGAGGGAGATGTTCCAAGGAAACGAGTAGCCTATTGTTTGTGAACTCTCATATGCTTCAAAAAATGAAGATTTTTATCTAGTGCGAGAAGATAGAGAGTATGATCTATTGCAGTAGTAGCTCACTGAGTCAATGAATAATAACAAGGAGAGCATACACATGCCTACATCATAAAAGGTGTAAGAGCAGAAATAATTCTATTTTATGAGTTGGAATGAAGTTGAATTCAATGATATGAAGCAACAAATCCCTAGGCATGTGGAAAATAATAATGAAGAAGATGAATTAGTTCTCTCATTCGGTGAGCTTCCTTGCTTTGTTGGAAATGAGGAAGAGAGCATGCCCATGCCCACACTAACATCAAACTTGAAGCAACAAAAAAATGTTTAAGATTTTGATTAGTTATTGTTATGTGAAAAATAGTGTGAGGATTAAGACTTGACCCATGGGGAACATGAAGGAAACCTTGTTTTGGAGGATGGGGAGTTTGAGGTGCAAGAGATTGTGCATCATCTTGAAGATGACACAAAAGAATCAAAGCCTATATCATTGAAGGAGAATCTTGATGTTTTCTCAAACCATCAAGATAATGGCTATGAGGTAAAGATGCCCCCTATCATAGAAGGAAGCATAGAGGAACTTGATGAAGATCATTTATCCAATATTATAGAGGACTTTTGCTTAAACCTTGACATCAAGCCATCATCTCCTAAGCTAGAGGACCATGAACAACATCAACATGAGGAGAAGGTCCCCATACTTCCAAACGAGTCATTAGAACCAACCCCTATTAGCTAGCAAGACATCAAAGATAAAAACATGAGCATTAGTCCAATGTTGATTGCTTGGACTTGGAAATTCCAAGAGCATGCCCTATCAAGCATCTCACTTAGTTAGAGATCAACAAGTCACCCCATATCATGCTGGTTTCTAAGCATGAAGATAATGATCAAGAAGAGAGAAATATGCTTTCCCATCAAATTTTAAAGGAGTGTAGTCATAGTCAATTCGGGTAAGGTATTTTTTTCTAAATATTTGGGAGGCTGTAATGACATTTCTTTGAAATAAGTGTAAAAATCAGAAATATAGCAAACCACTTTGAGGGGGTTTCCTCGAATAATTAGATGATATTATATGAATTTGATAATTGATGATATGATGATATGGGAGAGATTTATCTTCCTTATTTATAAGCTTAACTATGTAGGGACATACCCCTTCATCTTAATTAAGAGGGATTAGTGTTTTAACTAATATTTAAGTTAGGATTAAGCATGGCACAAGTGCTTATCCTTATTATAATAAATAATATATATACTTAAAAATATATCATATTAGGATCATAACATTCCCTTCCCCTTTAGAAAAGCATTACCCTCAATGCTTCACAACTCTAAAATATTTTGTATGGATAATTCATCATTCCATATTGAATCTTCAAATGGAAAATTCTTCCACTTGATTATGAATTTTTAAGTGGCTTTATTTTTCAATCTAATTTTCAAAATTCTATGAAGTTTTTATATATTTTGTATGAATAAATTTTCCATAGTATTAGTAGGAAATAGATGAGAAATCCACAAAAATATTTATTATTAATGAGTCTATCCACATCAAGCAAGATTACATCAATATTATTTGACTTTGGAAACCTCATAATGAAGTTCATTAATATTTATATGCATTGGTATGGGAATGCTTAATATTTGCAAGAGGTTTGGAGTCTTTATTATTTCCATTTTATTTCGTTGGCATATCAAACATTCCACGATATATTTTTAGAAATTCACTTTAATATCTTCCCAAAAGAAATATTTTCTTATAAGATGATATGCATGAATCCCTTCTATAGTATCTCGTTAGACCCAAAAATCCCCTATTCTTAGGGTCCATCTCAACACCTTTAAGTGACATCAGATTTCCTAAGTATTCTACTTCTTTCACCCTTAAGACAAATTTATATTTTATTGCATATATTTTATTATCTTCTAATTCATTAACCATAGGAATACGAAACTTTTCTTTATGAGTGACCTTGTTTAGCTTCTTGTAATGTGAGCACATTCTCCATGGATCATCCTTTTTGTTAAGCATAAGCATAGGGGATAAATAGGAACTTTTGTTGGGATGAGAAATGATTTTTGGTATTAAATTAATGCCATGATTATGGTCTTCAATTAGAGGTACAACCTTTGATTCTTGAAATACTTGTTAGTGGTGTTGAATAATCTCCTGAATTTTTAGTTGATCTTGAGTTATCATTTCAAGTGCTTTTATAAAATATAATTATGCTTCTATATTATAAGAACCTTTCTTGAATATTTTATCCATCTCATGGGAGCTAATGATTTCACATAATAGTGATTTAATTCCCAAAAATTCATACTTTTTCTCATATATCCTAAAAGACATGGGAAAATCTTGAAAATTGAAAGGTACCGTTCCTAATTGTTTAAGCCATTGCACACCCAAAACTACATCCACTCCTCTAATAGTTATAGCAAAAAATTTGAATCTAGTTGATAATTTCCCATTGAGACTTTTATATGATGGCATTTACCACCACAAGGTAGTTGTTTCTCATCAGCTATTATGACTTGAAAATTAAAGACCGGATAAACAATACGATTGAGTTTATTAGCTAATATTTTATCAATAAAGTTATGTGTACTACCAATATCTACTAACACTTTCAAATTTTTGAGTGGTGGGGGAAATTTGAATTCAGAAGATGATGCAAGCAAAGAGGGAGCCGATCTAGAGGACACAGATGGTTTACTGGTGGGAGGTGACTTGTGGCTGGACAGGTTGTTGATTTTGTGCCATTGGGCTGCGATGGCTTCATACTGGCTATTGTTGTTTTCTAGTTGGGTAGAGGTGCTATAGAGTAGGCCATTTTCATCCAGTTGGGACGTGAGAGTTTGGATTCTTCATCGTGACAGGGTTGCTCCTTTGCTTTTTGGTTGTTTTTTGGCCTGCCTTTTTGAAGGCTTCTTTTGCGGAGTTGTTCTTCCTTGGCTGGTGGTGTTCCTTGTGGCTGGCCTACAGTAGGTGGGCTCTTTTATTTTCTTTGGGGTCGTAGTGGAAGTTCTACCTTTGGATTGGCCTATTTTTGGCTTTGATCGGTGTGTTAGGGTTACTTGTGTGTGTTTTGTGTTGGTATGTTCATTGGTTCCTTTCATCTTGGGTCCCTCTTGCCTCTTTGAGCTTTCTTTGCTGTTGGATTTTTTGGGATGTCCTTCTGGCTGCCTCTAGTGTTTGTTGGTTGCTCTTGGTTTCTTTGTAGGGGCTCAGTGGTTTTTCTTGCTGGTTAATTATGTGGAGTTTTTTTGGCCTCTCTTTGGCTTTGATCTATGTGTCAAGGTAGTTGGTGTGTTTAATATCTTGGCCTCCTCATTTTCTTCCTTCATGGGATCCCCTCCCCTTCTTGGGTTCCTTTTGTTTCTGCTCTTTTCAGTCACAGGTTGGCGCCCCTTCCAATTTTCTATGCTCTTTTTTCTTGTGGGGTTGTCCTATTTTGGCTTGCAGTTGAGTTGCAGCTTGTTTGGATCTTTGTCTGGGCTATTTCCAGATTGTGTTCATTTGGCTGGGTGGTTTTCAAGCTTTTATCTCAAATTCCTAATGTTGATTGTCCCTTTGGAAGTGCATTCTGCTCGCTGGTGGGAGGTTTTCTTTCCTCATGTTGTTGTTTATTGATTATTGGATGGGTTACTTTTCAAGATTTTATTGAAAACCCAGATGAGTTTAAGATTGAAATTTGTTAAGGTGGCTTTATGGTTGTTATTTGGGTTTCTTTTCTTGGTCCACAGTATGTTCTTGGTGCGAGGTTTACCAAAGTATGTTGCGGTTGCTTGTTTGGTTGATGTGCTAGCTTTCTCCTCGGATCCTATGGAGGCAGATTCCTCTCCTCTTGAGGTGGAGATGGGAGGTGGTGGTTTCTGGTTTCCTCACTTGTTGGTCCTATTGAGGTGGAGGTTGAGGGTGCTAGATATTTTAGGATGCAGTGGAATATTTGGTTATGACATCCTCTCCAGTAGAGGGGAGCTCCCTCCTTTTGAGGTGGAGGTTGAGTTGGTTTCCTGGTACCAACTGATTTTGTGTAGAAGGGAAGCTTATTTTTTGCAGATTTTTGTTGTGTACCCCAAAGCCCCTTTTGAGGTGGGGTGTTTGGACTTATTGGTTTTGCTGAGAAATAGGATCCTGTTGGTGTTTTACACCATTATGTTCACTATTTTCCTGGGCTCAGACTTGGATGTTCTGAGTGGCTCGTTTGTTGACACCTGGCTGGTTCAGATAATTTTTTGCATGTGTTGGACCTTTTGAAGTGTTGGAATTTTCTATTTTTTTTCTTCATTAAGGTCATTGTTCTCTTTGGCTCGGCTTTGCTTAGGGGTTTAATGATGTTTCACACCATTAAGATGACTTTTTTTGGGCTCAGTGGTGTCTTTCCTGAGCGACTGGTTTTCTAATACTTGGCTGATGCAGGTTATCTCTTTGTTTACTTAAGGGTTCCAGGTCCCGGTTAAAACTTGGTTGTAAAGGGATCTCAATCCCTTGATTTCTTATCTGATGCAACTTGTGTAGTCATGTTTTCTTATTTTCTACTGTTATTGTGCTGCTATTGGTATGCGTATTATCATGTATGCAATATTCTTTGCTTTGATAGGGTTACATGGCCATTCAAAACTAACATGCAATGGGTTTCAGGTCCTGTCAAAACTTGTTTTACCCATAATCGAAAACACTTTCACATTTTTCTTTTTTATATTACCATTTACCTTGATTGTTTGTGCTACATTGGTTCCATTCAATGCATGTAGGGAGATAGTAGTTCTTTCTTTTTCCTTGGAATCCTCATTCTTAAGTTTTATGTTTAGTTCTTTTGTAGGTACTTCTCCCTCTTTTTCAACCTTATTCTTTTTCTTATTACTAGAATACTTATGATTCCTTGACCATTTGCTATCACAATTTCAACATAAGCCTTTTTCTCTTATCTTTATCTCTTGTTGAGGAGAGAGATTACTGATTTCTCTTAGGTTAAAGAATTTTTCCATTTTTTTCTTGTAGGATTAGTCACATTTTTATTAGTTACTCTCACGGTTTCACCTTTTCTTGTGTTTTATTTATCAATATAAAATGCTTGTTGCATATATTTCCTAAATGCTCAAGGCTCCAACAAGGGAACATCATGTTGAATTTTGTCCTTAAGCCCATTGATGTACAATTGTAGCCTCTGGTAAGGTGTCACCTCAGGAGGTTGAAGTGCCAATCTCAAATGCTTAGAATTATATTCAAATATAAACCTTAATTGCTTTAAATTTTTTAGTTGGGAAAAATAAATTCCAATGCATGATTCCTCATAGAAGGTTGCTAATTATTTTTTGAATTCTTGCCAACTAAAAATTTGTCCTTGTCTATCACTCATATTCCATTGGTACCATTGGTAAGGCCCTAATTCTAAATATAGTAAAGTTATGTCAATCATTTCATTATTTGGTATACTATAAAATTTTAATTGTTGTTGTATGAAGCTTATCTATAAAGTTACATTTCTACCATCAAATTGATGAATGTTTATTATTGGTAGGTATAATTGTTGACCTCAAAAAGGTTCTTCTATCCCTTGATTTAGTTTATTAGGGTTGTACCCACCTTGGTGTTTTTTTTGGGACTTTAATTTTGATAATAATTCCTTTTTAAATATATCTAAACCCTCATTTAAGGATTTTACAAATGTGTCAAAAAAATTATCTTTAATGACATGTATCTTTGTTTAATGTCCTTGTAGATTTTTTTCCTCAATTGTGGGTGGTGGAAAATAATATGGGTCCTTATATTTGTATGGGTAGAAAGGTCCTCTAATCTTAAAGATAACCTTACTTTAATTATCTTTTTATTTTAAGATTTATTAAGGTAAGAAAGTATTTGGTGTGAGATTTTTTGTTGTTTCAGTTTGGACAAAAATTTGACCACTAAATTAAGGAATATATTTTACATATAAAAAAAAAGTTAAAAGAAATAACCATAATTATTTTTTATAAGCTTTCCAAAAATGTAACTTTTTTAGAAAAATTCAAAAATTACAACCTATAGAGAAAATTAATGAAAGTTTTGATTGAAATTTAACCACTAAATTAAATAAATTTCATTATTTCTAATAGTAAATTACAAATAACTAACCCTACCTAATTTTGGATATGCTTTCCGAAAATGTAAAATTTTAAAAAAATTCCAAAAATTGCAACCTATAGACTAAATTAATGAAAAAATACAAAATCTCAATAAATTTTAGAAAATGTACCTTCAAAGTCTGAAATATTTCCTGAGAGTGTATGTTATACCTCAAAACCCAAAAAAATCAAGCCCAAATTCACATTCACTTTCAAGTTTGGTGGAAACAAAAATGTTGGCCCAAATCATAACTATAATGCCACTAGTTATGATATTTCTTGGAAATGTGTTAAAATCATAAATATAACAAACCACTTTAAGGGGGTTACCTCCAATGATTAGATAATATTATATGAATTCAATATTTGATGATATGGGAGAGTTCTCCTCCTTATTGTATCATCGTAAATTGTCACCCTTGACAATTTCACATCATGGTTTGCTCTTGCCTATGTGCTTGGACCTAATTGTACACCTAATTTCCTAAATTATGCATTCCATGGCCCATTTGGACATTTATCAATAAAATCCATGTACAAAACCAAAGCAAACATTTAAATTTTTTCTCTTGACACTTTACATCCCACAAAATAAGATTAGGACAAAGTCGCCCTAAGCGACTTGGTCCCCCTATCTTGCCTCCAAATTTTAATATATCAAGGAAAAAAATTTGTTATTTGAATTTCAAATGTTAATTGTCAGCTATCAGGATTTAATTTGTAGGAAATTAGATTAAATGCTTATAAATACCTATTCATTTCACCATTTAAAGGGGAAGAAGAAGACTAAGTGAAACAATGTAGCAAGAGGTGAAAATATTGGTGATCAAGCAATTATCAAGGAAGTCAAGAGTAGTCAAGAGTAGGTTTATTACAAAATTTCAATATCAAAGCATCATGTCAAGTTTTATGTGAGTTTGTTCATGTTTATGTTATGATTTTGTTTGTGAGGACTAACCCTTGTATGTCTTTCAAGTAAAACAAGCCAAATTGTAATCAAGCCTTGAGGAGATTTGTATGATTTAAGTCCTTCAAGGAAAATTAGATTTGAGTGGTGAGTTGTAGTTCATTGTTGAACATTGTATTTTGAGCATGTCGTATCAGGCCTGTGAGCCCAATCTGTAAACCCAGATGTTGTCAACTATATGTAATTGAATTTTCTAATTATACAAATGTTTGAATCTGCATTTGCCTCCATATTCTGTGTTTCTTTTGTTGTGTAACTCTTGCTGCATGGTCCAAATAGTTCTCTTTGAGGGCCCTCCTACAATGTCTGTACCATACTTGAACCACTCAAGGGTTTGGTAAGGGCGTTTGATTTGAATTCCTTGCAAGAGACCATCTAGAGAGCTCTAAATTTGGAGGATTAAATGTTCAAAGAAAATTATTATTCCAAGAATGCACCATTGGTTCAACACAAGAAGCCTCCTTATAATAGTTTGCCCCACCCCAAGGAAATAACCCCAAAACCAAACAAGTTTGAGGAGTTCAAGAATGAACTTTGAAGGAAAAAATATGTTTCACTTGTAGAGACCCATGATAGTAGGTGTTTGGGAAAGGGATAAACACATTACATAGAAGTGGTTTTCGATGAGGATTTAGAGGTAGATGAGCTTGGGCCTAAGGTTGCCATGGATAAGGTGAAGCATGTAGACCAAGGAGGATATCATCTAGGTGACACACTTGTAGCACTCTTAAGGGCACCTGGATATCACTCTTACAAATGGCGAGAATTTTGATTAATAGTGGGGCCACCCACAACTTCATTGATGAAGGGTTGGTGGCTAAGATGGGGTTGAGGATAAAATATTTTGAAGGGTTTTCTATTACAATGGTATACATGTATACTATTCTATGAAACTGAAGAATTCACTAGTTGGAGTTAAATTTAGGACACAAGATGTGAGATTACTTCTATGTGATTAGCATTGGTGAGACAAGGTTGGTATTGGGAGTATAATGTTGCACTCATTTGGTGAATACACACAAAATTATCAAACCTTGGAGTTGAAGTTCAAATCTAATAGGAAGGAGGTAGTTCTTTGTGGCCTTTCCAATGGGGGTCTTATGATAGTTTCAACCAAGAGGATGGAGAGAGCTTTTTGTAGAGATCAAGTGGTTTGGGCAGTAAAATGCTTGATTACAGGTACATGTTAATCAAAGGATGGGAGCTCCTACCATGTTGATATTTAGTCCATATTGGATAAACATATAAAGGTGTTCAACAAAATTTCTCTTGGTTTACCATCGAATAGGGGCTTTCAACATGTGATTGAGCTTAAGGAAGGAGAAAATCCATCATCACTAATCAGTATTGGAGCCCTAGGAGATATAAGTAGGAGATTAAGAAGGAAATTATAGAGTTATTGGACATGGGGCATAGACAACCTAGTTCCAACCCATTTTCTTCATCTGTGGTGTTGGTGAAGAAAAAAACATTGGACTATGAGGATATGTATCAATTATAGAGACCTCAACAAAAACATGATCAAGATTCGCTAGCCTATACCGAAGATTGATGAGTTGATAGATGAGCTTCATGATGCAACACATACTTCTCCAAGATTGACTTATGGTCAAGGTATCATTAGATAAGGCTTAGAGATGAGGATATGCACACAATAACCTTCATATTCACTATGGGCACTATGAGTTTTGGTCATGCAATTTGGGTTGACCAATGCATCAACCACCTTTTAGTCAATGAGAAACAATTATCTATCCACACAAGACTCCACAAACCTTGAGAGATTCATTCTTTTGAAAGCTCAAAAGTTGGGCAAGGGTTCCTTCACTTTACTTTTCTTCTTTTGACTCTTCTTGTGCTTCTTCTTCCTCTTTTTCCCCCAAATTAGCTTTTGATTCTAAATTTCCTGATCCAGATTCATTTACTAAATACACTTCTAAATGATGAACTTGGCCTTTCTCAAAGAACTTATGGCTTGGGGTCCATGACTCCTTACTTGTGAAGCAAAATTTATTCCTCAAATCATTTCAGAGGTCATCAATAATTTTTGGTGGGAAACCATTGGACTGATTTTTTCCTTGTGAAAATGTCTCTTATCCTTTTTGTGTTGAAAGGTCCTTTGAAATTTTCTCCTAGGAACAACAAAATTCCATGCTCCTAGATTTCTTGATGGATTCTTGGAGTGTTGGAAAGTCAAAAGCTTTTACCTACCCCATGAGTGGCTTACTTAGCCCTTCAATGAACATCACAATAAGTCTTCTTTCCAAGATGTTTGGCGTCATTATTGAAAGCCTCTGAAAATCATCAAGGTAGGCATCAACTATCCCATGTTGTCTCAATTGTGCTAGCTCTTTAAACTACAATTTTTGAGTCTTTGTGAAATCTTACAATGAGTTTATTGGTAAAATCATCATAGGTGAATGCTTTATGGCCTTGGGTTTCCAACTCATGATACCACCATTCATGAGATGCTCCAGCCAAGTGGAGGGAAACAAATTTGATCACCTCTTATTCTAGAATTGGCCTCAAGGACAAAAAAAATCTCTACAAGCAACACACATTTCACTCCCATCATAATGAGAAAGTGTCACCTTTCCAAAATATTGTTGATAATACCTTTGAACAACTAAGCCTCTATTATCTTGTCTTCCACCACCTCTCTTCCTTTTTTGGTTCATAAAATTATCAAGAGATAATAAGTTTCAAATCTCTACTGGAAGAGTCACATATTAGATCTGAGTTGGGTCTTATCATGCTTTTCTCATACACTCATACATCTTCACACACTTTCATATTGTTCTTCTCATCTTTGATCTTCTATATATATAATCCACACACTTTGTAAATACAATTTAAGTTGGCCATAAACAATAAATTATGAAACTTGTAGCATGCCGACCTTCATATCCATTGACTGTACACAAGAATAATAAAAAAATGTTTAAATTTCTCCTAAATGGGTGAGCATGACTCATACAACATCTACAACTACTTCTTAGACTCCGCACAATCTTGAATTAGTGGCACAACCCATCAACATACCTTAGTCAACTTCAACAAAACTTAACTTCACAAAACATCTGTGCAGTACTGGAAACATGAAAGATCTTCATGTGATTCATATCTTAGATATTATGAGATATGTGGAGTTTCCACACAAAATCATACAACTGAACTTTACAATCTACTTGTAATGTCCCCATTTTAGCCCTATACTCTTCTTGAGGTTTTAGCCTACTTTCGGAAACTCGTAGGCTAAGAAAATTGGAAAATTAGAGTTTCCTATTTTATAGGAGGCTTCATATGCATTTTTGAAGGCTTGCATGTAGGAGTTTGGAAGTGTGTTTCTAGGAGTTTTTTGGGTTTGCAGAGAGCTTCAGAATGGTGTAACGTGCATCTCCATCTGATAACCTTTCTAGGCACTTACTATTTATAGTAAGTCATGTTGGCTTCCTGGTTTGTGCTCAGAAGGCATTTGGAAACACTTACTATTTATAGTAAGTCTTGTTTACTGCTCAGTTGGTGTTCAATTGATGTTTTGCAAACTTACTATTTATAGCAGTTTCTATTTTTGGTAAGTCAATTTATAGCAGTATCATTCTAGCAATAGTTCAACCTTTTGCAGTTTAGTGTGGCTATTCAGTTTGGCCTTCTGTCGAGTTTGTAGTAAACTTACTATTTTTGGCATTGGCTATTTTTACTAAGTCTATTTTGGTAGTGTCTTCATCAGCAGTATGGTGCAATTCATTATCCAAATTTTGGTAATGTCTTAGTTTCCAGTTTGGTGATAATTGTCTCCTTGGACTAAGTTTTATACTTAGTTAAAATTGTGTTTTGAAGTTGTACCCACACCTAGCTTAATGAATTTAAGTTGTTTTTAAGTTGGGGCCATAAAGTGATACATTTAATATTTTATTAAATGTTTATTCCTCTAAATGGGACGACTTGGGAGAAATATGAAGAGTTTTAAATATTTCAAAAAGAAATGCTTTTTGAAATGGACACCTCTTGGAGAAGTTGAAGAGTTTCTTGTTTGGAGGTTACAGTTGATTCATCTCCTCTTTGGAAGCTTATTTATTGATGCTTTTCTCATTCATTCGTATCTTGGAAATTTGAAAGTAAAGTTATGCTACTGGTTTGAAATCTAGAACCTAGCTAATGGGAAGCTTAGCATTTTGCAATTCATCCTTCGGGCCTGAAACTATGGCTTCCTAGGTGGGTCCTTGAGATTATACTTCACACAGGAGTGCAGATGGAGCTTTATTTCTGATGTTATTTGACAGGTTGCTGCTGTATAATCAGTTATTGAGTTGCTGGTTTGTTCATGGCCGAAGCGAATTTCTGTTCGTAGCTTCGCCATCGAATTTTCTATCGTTCTGGGTACTGGCCCATGTTGTTCTAGTATGGAGGGTGCCCCTTTCTGCAAGTTTGCAGATTTTATCTTTGAGTTTCTAATTTTTGGGAGAAGGTCGACCCTTCTTGGAGGTCGTACCTTCCTTCTTGTTTGCCTTGGGAATCGTGCCAAATGTTTCTCTTTGTTTTGGGCTCATTTTCTAAGTGGAGGTTGGACGCCAAGCTCTTAGCTGTTGATTGGCTATGGTTTGAGAGCTTTCCGAGTTGAATTGAAAAAAATACATCCATTATGGTGAATTCTCACCTTATTGATCTGATTTTCTATATTTCATGTTTCTGATCAGATTAGTTAGAATTTGTTATAATGTTGTTTTGAGTTTCTTTCTATATCATTTGGGCATTGTAAATGTTAGATGAAGTGTTACTCTAACCATTGAGTTTTTTTGTAAGCATATCATTCTCATTTGCAGTTGTATGTTATTTGTTTGTAAGCTGATTAGTAGTACTAAGAACAATTGTTTACTTTGCTATAGTTTAGTTTATTGTATTCCCCCCACAAAAATAAAGTGGTTGTGTGGATTGTATACCCCCCATAGTTTAAGTGGAAGTGAGGATTAATTGGCTGGCTTGCTACCTATAAATGTTTGTAATAATCACACCCACGAAATAAGTGGAGAATTCCCACCGCTTGTGGATGCCTGCATTTGTAGAAGAAGTTTACTTTCAGTTAATCTAGCACTCCACCATATGTTAGCACCTCGCCTTGCAAAAGGATCACATTCTTGGTGTCGAGTTTAGCTCTTCATTTCCAATTGTAATTCAAGTTATTAGATCCTAGGGATCCTCTGACCATATGTTCGCCCCTCCTCCTTAAATGGTTTTAGGGTGCATTCTTGGTTAGAGTTATTTCAAGTTGTGTTTTGGTTTAGAGCTAATTCTTAACGGGTGCATGATTTGCATTGTTGTAACTGAAATTAAAGGCAAAAAATTAAGGGGTATATTTCACTATTGCTGGTATTATTAATCAAACATTTGTTTTGATGAAGATTAAGCATTCAAAACCAACTGTAACACCCTATCACTTTGAAAACTAAACTTGCAAAGCACCAAACCACTTGAAACTTCAATAAAACACTCTTTAGAAATCATTGAGTATGTCCTCAAAACCTCTTGGCCAAACCTTCTTGTCTAAAGGAATGCAAAGCATTCCAACAAGCCTTTAAAACCACTTTGCTTTGTCTTAACACAGTCTAACACACTATCGCTTGTAAATTTCATTGTAGAAAGATTATTGACATGAACACTTGGATATAACACCTTCACATATTTGTGAGCTTAACTTCACAACCGCAAGAATAAATCTTTCTCTTCGGAAGGATGCATACCAAAATGTTGTGTCTTTATGTTAGAGTGTATATTGTGAATGCCTCAAACAAAAATTTTGCAACTTTTTGCTGAGTGCAGTACACCAAACTGAAAAAATATCATTATAACCAACATGAAAACACATCAATATATGTGTACCCAACTCCACATAATACACAGTACAACCACTAACTACAAATCATCCACAACACTACAATGCTAATCTGCACCATCAGATGTCTCTATACACAAACAATCTTCATAATATATATAATATTAAGCATACTTTTGACATCAATGACAAACAATATTATCAAGTTGCAACTATGCCTTCTTCAAATAGTCTTGGTGTTGCTATAATAGGTTCTTTATCTTGGAAAGAGCCAAAGAATGCAAGATTTTATTTTCCTTTGAGGAATTTTCTAATTTTTTTCTTGAAAGAGGTTGGCCTAATTCATATTCTATGAATTGTTGGTCATCTTCATCCTTTTTAATATTAATAAGTTATTCATCATCACCTTATTCCAAGGGTTGTTCATCTTCCATTTTAGATATTTTAGAATATTTATGAGTTTTTTGAGGGATAAATGGTCTTGTTTTAGAGAAGAGATGTGTGACCCTTGAAAAAATGTTCTAGGATTATATTGACACTAACATAATCTTCTTCATCATTAAGTTGGAGAACTACTTTCCTATGCTTATGTTCCATTGGTACAGGTGTGTATTTTTCTCCTAGTGGAGATGATTTAGATGTTTCCCTTTCTTAAGATGGTGTAGATAGTGGTGCAGGGGCACCCATGTGTTGAAAAGGAGTCAAATGTTGGGTTTTTGTGTTTTCTTGTCATTTTTTTGTAACAAGGTCTTTTAAGACCATGTTTCATGTTTTGTGTCAGTTTTGGTCACGTGGGGTAAGTTTTGTAAAAGTTGTCAATTTTGTGCAAAGTTGCAAAAGCAACTTTGCATTCCTGGAAAATGAACCATTGGGGATTTGAAAAACTATTAAGAACAATTGGATATGATTTGTAAATGTTTAAATATGCCTTCTTTTGGTTGAGGAAAATTTTTGGAGTGAATTTTGGTGATAAGCAATAAAGATATACTTTGTTTTCTATATTTTCCATTGATTTTTGTTGCTACATAGGATAGTACGGTTCCGTACGGTCTGCTAATGATCTAAATTGCATTAGAATTGATGATAGACTGAATCTACTCTTTGTTGCAATTGGTTTCATCATTTTTCATTAAGTTTGAAGGGAGTTAGAATAATTTTGCTGAAAATAGTTTGAAACCCTAGTTAAGGAGGGCTTGATTGCAAAGAAATGGTTTTTGGCCCATTCCACCAGTGAAAAGGCTTGAAAATTTGTGGAATGGATATAGGTAGGATGGTTTTTGTTTTTTTAGTGTTTGCAGGAGCAGAGGATGGAGTTGGGTTCAGTTTTGATGAAGCCCTAGCCTAATATCACCATGTATTAAGCTTAGGAGATAGGTAGACTTAGGGTTTTGTTGAAAATTTGTTTGGATATTGTTCCAATTGATAGAAGTTGCATATATAGACCCCATGTGACATGATGAAATCTCTGGAGTGAAGGTTTGAAGTTTGGAGACAGGATATCATATTGTTGCTTTGTTGTTCAAGCCTAATTAGGCCTAATTGGAGCATAGCAATCCAAGTTTGAGGGTTTTGTTTCAAAGTAACCCTATCCAAAATATTGATATGATTTCAAGTGGCATAAAGGGTATCTGGGATGATGTTCAAATTTTGGGTGTTGGGTCTGCTTTGGAAGTTATGTGTAAAAATCCCTGTTTTAAGTACTACTAGGGGAATATGAGGATTGTGAGAGAAACCCACCAAATTAGGGTTCTAAGATTGAAAAGTTTGATTGGTTGAGTTGGTATTGAGGATATCCAACTTGTTCTCCATAAAATTGGTATTAGAGCATAGGTATGGTTTGAGGAGGAAAAAAATGAGTTGAAGAAGGACAAGATGCCTCCAAAGGGAACTGCCAGTATTGCTAGAGAAGTGAGTGTGTTAAAAGAAAAACATGCAAGGGAGTTAAGACAGGTAAAGGAGTCTCATGAAGCTATTCTATCTAGGCTTTTTGAACTTGAGTCAAATCAAAGGAGAGGTGTGGTCACCAAAGAAATGATTGACCAAGAGGAAGAGAAAGAGGGTGAGAATGAAAATCCTCAAGGAGTCCAAGATCAAGAGGAAGAGTTGGACCCTAATGAATTGAGAATGGAAAGGTTGCTGAAGGATGTCAAAGGAGATGAAGGTGAAGGTGGATTTACCCATGTATGAAGGGAAGATGGATAGTGAAGAGGTTCTAGATTGGATTGGGACACTTGATAACTATTTTGAGTATGAAGAGGTAGTAGAAAACCGAAGGGTGAAATTTTCCAAAACAAAATTGAAAGGCCCTGCCTTAACTTGGTGGAATTATGTGTAGGAAGAGAGGATGAAGAAGGGAAAGTCAAAAATTTATTCTTGGGATAGAATGGTGGCTAAAATCAAGAGCCAATTTCTACCCGGTGATTATTCTTTTCAAACATTTAGAAGGCTCAAAACCTCAAACAAAAGGATATGGATGTGGTGGCTTATACTAAGGAGTTTCACAAGCTAAGCATAAGGGTAGGTCATGTGGAGGATGAGGTGGAAAAATTATCAAGGTACATAAATGGGTTGAGATTCAACCTACAAGATGAGTTAGGTCTTACCACCCCAAGAACGGTGGAAGAATGCTTTCAAATGGATATCAGGGTAGAAGAAAGGTTGAAGAGAAGGCATGAGAAACAAGGTAGGGGCAGAGGAGGAAGTTTCAAAGGTAGAGGAATGTTTGGAGGAAGAGGGCAGTCCCAAAAATTGCAAGGAGAGACAAGTAGTCATCAATAACAAAGTTTTGAATCAAGAGGAAGTTTTAGAGGAAGGAGATAAAATAGTAGGGGAAGATTTGGAGGTCAAAGAAGAGGATCAAATGGGTTCACAGGAAGGTCCTATCAATGCAACAAGTTTGGCCATCAAGCATGGCAGTGTTCGAAAAAGCAGCCTTCTACTTTAGATGGTGGAGAAAGAAGAACGTGATTGGTGCAAGAAGAAGACAATGAGAATGTAAACTCTCCATCATAGCATGTTGCTCCAGAAATGGGTGAATCTCTTATGTTGATGAGAACATTGATTAAAGTCCTTGTGTTGAAAGAACCTCCACAAAGGAAATCTATTTTTAGAATCACATGTAAGTCTCAAGGTAAGGTTTGCAAAGTTGTTATTGATTCAGGTAGCACAAATAATTTAGTTTCTCTTGAGATGGTAGAAAAGTTTAAAATGAAGAGAATATCACATCCCACTCCTTACAAGGTCTCCTGGTTGAACAAGGGACAACAGGTCCTAGTTAATGAACAAACTTGGGTGGAATTTACCATAGGAGGGTACAAGGACAAAATTTTGTGTGATATCATCTCAATGGATGTTTGTCATTTTCTTTTAGGGAGAACCTGGAAATATGATAGGAAGGCTAAACATGATGGGCAAAAGAACACTTATGTGATAGAAAAGGATGGGATCTCATTCACACTCACACCATTACAAGATGAAGGCCTAAATGCACAAGTAGGGTCTAGTGTAATGCTGGTAGGAGAAAAGGATATTTTGAAAACCCTGAAGGAAGAGGGTGGAGAAGGTTTTGCCATTGTAATTAGACCAAAAACTATGTTGACAACAACAAAGGTTGATGATGTGCCTAGAGAGGTCCAAGCATTGTTCAATAAGTACAAGAACATTTTTGTAGATGAACTCCCTAACTCCTTGCCACCAATAAGAGATGTGATCCACCATATAGACTTCATAATAGGGGAAAACCTACCTAACAAATCAGCATATAAAATGACCCCAAAACAAAATGAAGAGATTAGGAAGAAAATCCAAGAGTTGCTTGACAAGGGCCTAATAAGAGAGAGTCTTAGCCCATGTGTTGTTCCTACCATTATAGCACCAAAGAAAGGGGGAGATTGGAGAATGTGCACTGAATCAAGGGCCATTAACAAGATTACCATAAGGTATAGGTTACCCATACCAAGAATGGAAGACTTCATGGATTGTTTAGGAGGGGAATGTTATTTTTCTAAGATAGACCTCAAGAGTGGTTACCATCAAATTAGAATTAGAGAGGGGGATGAATGGAAATCTACCTTCAAGACAAATGAGGGGTTGTATGAATGGATTGTTATGCCTTTTGGGCTTTCAAATGCACCAAGTACCTTTATGAGATTGATGAATGAAGTCCTAAAGCCCTTCATTGGTAATTTTTTGGTTGTCTATTTGGATGACATTCTTATTTTTAGCAAAATAAAAGAGGAACACTTGCAGTATTTAGACTTGGTTTTGAAAAGGTTGAATGAAAAAAAGTTGATGATAAAATTGAAGAAATGTGAATTCATGAAGGAAGAATTGGTTTATCTTGGCTTTGTAATCTCAAAGGGCTCTTTGAAAATGGATCATAGTAAGGTGGAAGCAATTCTCAATTGGCCTACTCCAACATCAGTAAGTGAGGTAAGAAGTTTCCAAGGCCTAGCTAGCTTTTATAGAAAATTTGTTAAGAATTTTAGTCACATATGTTCTCCAATAATTGACATAATAAAAGGGGATAAAAGAAAGAGGTTTGTATGGTCCGATGAAGTAGAAATTTTTTTCCAATATCTGAAACAAAGAGTAGCACAACAACCTATCTTAGCATTTCCTAACTTTAACAAAGTTTTCACCATTGAATGTGATGCTAGTGGGTATGCCATTGGGGCAGTATTGAGCCAAGAGGGCATGCTTGTTGATTTTTCAGTGAAAAACTCAATGAGGAAAAGAAAAAGTACTCTTCTTATGATTTGGATTTGTATGCTATGGTGCAATCATTGAAGAAGTGGAAACGCTATCTCCTTCCTACATAATTCATTTTTTTTACTAACAATCATGCTTTGCAGTTCCTTAACAGCTAGGACAAACTCATCCATAGACATGTGAAGTGGGTGGAGTACCTAGAAATTTACACCTTCACCATCAAGTACAAAAAGGGGTAGTCAAACAAGGTGGAAAATACATTGAGCAGAATGACATTGTTGGTCCAAGAAGTTCAGTGACAGAGTGTTGGGATTGATTCTCTAAAAGGTATGTATGCAAAGGATGATGATTTGAAAGGGATTTATGCTTCTTGTAGTCAATTCAATGAAAATTTTCATAAAGTGAATTCTATTTTTTAGATTCAAGAGGGTTTATTGTTTAAGGGGACTCAACTTTGTATCCCCAAATGCTCCATGAGGACTATTTTGATTAAGGAAAATCATTGTGGTAGTTTAGGGGGTCACTTTAGTGTTGACAAAACTTTGGAGTAGGTAAGAAGTCACTATTATTGATCTAGGATGCAAGTTGATGTGAGGAATTTTATGGAGAAGTGTGCCATTTTCCAAAGAGATAAGGGAGGTAGTAGTAATGCGGGCCTATACCAACCACTCCCAATCCCAAATAGGCAATGGGAATCCATAAGCATGGATTTTGTGATCGGGTTGCCTAGAACCCAAAGAGGATTTGATTTAGTGTTTATTATGGTGGGTTGGTTTAGTAAGATGGCACACTTTATACCATGTCAGAGTAAAAATGATGCCTCATACATTGCAGGGTTGTTCTTCAAGGAGGTTGTCAAGATTCATGGATTACCTTTAACAATTATTTCAAATTGGGACAATAAGTTTGTGAGCCATTTTTGGAGGACTCTATGGAAGAAGCTTGGTACAAATTTGACTTCCAGCTCTGCCTATCATACCCAAACAAATGGGTAGACTAAAGTGGCAATAGAAGCCTTGGAAATATTCTTAGATTCCTAACAAAGGAGCATGCAACACAATGGAATATAATTCTTCCACAAGCTGAGTATGCATATAATGATTTTGTAAATAGAAGTGTTGGTAGAAGTCCATTTGAATTTGTGTATGTTCTACAACCCAGGGGTATATTTGAGCTAAGGGACATTGGTGGCATGGAGAGGAGAATTTTTGAAGGAGTGTTTTGTTGTGTATATGCAAGGAATCCACCAACAAGTGAGAGACCATCTTCAAAAGAATGTTGAGAAATACAAGAAAAGTGTAGATGTAAAAAGGAGAGAGGTTCATCTCAAAGTGAGGGACTTGGTTGTAGCTCATTTGAGGAAGGAAATAATCCACAAGGGGGAATTATTCTAAGCTATAGATGAAGAAGATGGTGTTGGAAGGTTGAAGTCACTGAGAGGGGGGGTGAATTGGTGATTTATGAAAGTCACAATTTTTTTCAAAAACAAGGGTTTGTGTTTTCTTTTAAACTAAGAAAACAAATGACAATCTGTGAAGAAGACTTGAATTGTGTATCAATCATGAATTAAGCATATGAATAAGATATTGATATGGATAGACTAAACTTAAATGAACTTTTTGTGCTTTCACTTGAGTGAGAGTTCATAACATTAACAAGATAGCTTCAGTATAAACATTTATAGAAATAAAAAGATAATCATTCAACTACAAATTGATAAGGACAAACATCACAATCTTGCAATATTATAATATAAAAGAAATGAGACCATAAGACCATGAATTTGACGAGTGGAAAACCCTCTTGGGGTAGAAAAACCACTCCAAAATGATGCCTTATTAGCTTAAATAAAAACCATTGTTTACAATGCCTTACATGAAAAATTTAGAGCACCCACTCTAGGAGCACCAACCCCTTACAAAATTCAGAAGCACCAACCCCTTTACAAAGCAAATGAAGTCTGGTGTCCTATTCAAATCGTAGAAGTGAAACTTTTACAGTCCTAAAATTCCACTAGAAGACCATATTACATTTTCAATAAGCACATTGAAGAATGTTGTATGAAAATGACAACATCGTCTAGAAATGTAATAATTTGAGAATCGCAACAAATATTTTCAATGTATTACAACTTATGTGCACAATATCTCATCTCATATTCTTCTTCCAATAACACAAACAAAAGCCTGAGAATCAACTTTTTAATGCCATTGTGAATGAGTAGTTTCAACAACTATTACCCAACTCGAGTTAGGGTTACAGCTCGAGAGTTATTCAAAGAAAATAAATAGTTAATATTTTTAACCATTTTCATAACACTTCAAAACTTAACAACATAACCCATAAGGGTTTGTAGCAATTATGGCCAATTGTCGAATAACTGAGAAAATGTTATCATCTTGTGCATAAAACAGTTTCCTTTCTTTGTTTCAAACAAACAAATAATATAAGATCCTTTTAATACCCTTAACAACTATTTTAACAAGAAAATATCAGGGCAAAACCAAAATTATTGAGAGATTTTTTCTTTTACCTATTCACGGTGGAAGAAAAAAAAACAAATACCATAAAATTTTGTTGGAGGCCATCATAACTGCCTAGCTGAAAAAGAAAAATTGAAACTTCCTTATCCATTGTCGAGCTTGCATTGGCTCACAGTGAACCATGTTGTAGATCCAACCATCCTCACTATCTTCACTTCCCTTTTATCTTAGAACAAACTCTTTTGCATGTCGGCTAACTGAAAAAAAAAAAAGTTTGCAAGAATACCAATGGCAGCTAGGGTTCCAAACCCTATGACAAGTTTTACTAAACACTCTTCTAACTTGTTCAAAGACTTTCCAAAATATAATAGTCACTTGGAATTCGAAAACCTAATCAATGAAAAACCATTAACCTTTGAAACCCAAAATATCTTTCGGTGAAACAAAATGATAGTCGATGCCAAAGATGGAAATGATGGCTTATTAAACAAAGACCAATTGATATTACTTCCATGTGAATTTTCGAAGTCAACTTACAATTTAGTTCCATGTGAACGACACAAATACCATGTGCTCGATGAAACCTGATAGGGTTTGATGTATATGCCACAGAAAATGAAACCTAATACCATATATTATTAATGTCACTATCATGTGACTTTAACAAAGTTAACTCCAATGTGAAATGAAATAACCACCCGATGTGCCAAGGCAATTAACAATACAATGTGTCAAAATAAACCAATTAAGGTTTTTATTATATGCCACATTAAATAATCAATCAAGATGCTTGTGAACACTTCAATGTTGATTATCATAGCAAGGCCTATATAGAGAATTCACCTTATAATACCCATGTAGAGAAATCAAAGAACCATTGACACAATGATATTGTCAAGTCAAAATGCAATGAGATATGCAATAGAAATGTGCTTAATCAAACACATTAAAATTAAACAAGACATACCAAATGACCTTAGTTACCTGAGAATTGATTGTTTTGTCAAACTAAACTTGCAAATGATCAATCAAAAGATGATATTGAACCTGCAAATGATCAAACAGAATATGATCAAATAACCTGTGACATGCAACCTCAAATGGAGCCTTCAAATGATCCTGAAAATGATCAAGCTGAATAACTTGTACAATGTCTTATCAACACTCTCATTCCAACATAATCATAAACACAGAATGAATATCATGTAGATCCAGAATTGAACATCTTGTAGCTCATCAAATATCCTCAATTTTGACATGAAGGACAAATCAAAGACAATTGAAAGCCAAAAAACTCCCCCTTTGTCCCGGATGGAGAAACACATATCATCTCCCCCCCTTTTTGCCTCAATGACAAATAATGAAAGAAGAGAATGTGAAATGCCATGAATAAAAACAACAAAAACCAACCAACATAGTAACCAACTACAAGTAGAGCAATATAGAAAGAAATGAAAATATGCAAGAGAGTGGTGAATAAAAAACATATAGAAACAAGCCCTCCTGTCAAGAAATAATCACCACTAAAAGCATATGTGGCAAATAATAATGGATTGATCAAAGTCAAAGCATGATATCAATCTATCTTTGTTTGATGTTACTCTGCACAAATAGCGTAGATAGATTCCTTCTTACTCCAATACTTGAAAAACACTTTTGACATCTGCTACTATTTGAACTTATCCCCCTTTATTGCTTCCAATCAAACTTTGACTATGGTTGTTACAATACCAAGACTCAACTCAATATTCTTGTTATAAGATATACATGTTATAGCTATTGCATTCAGTGTCCTTGAAAGTATAAACTTGTCATATCTTCCATAACCTCATTGCTCTGTATATCTACACCAGCACTTGTTTTTTATTATTATGAATCTTCATCATCTCTATGACAAACACTCTTCAAGATGCATATCTAATTACTTGAGCACTGTCATGCAAATACCTTCACAAAGATACTATCATTGCATATGCTTTATTAACTTCAAACACAAATAGCTTCCTTCCAATTCACCTTTTCATCTATCTTGCAAAGGTCATCTTATGTTCCTTTTGTGATCATATCATGCCTCTTTAATAACTTTTCTACAAGATATACTAGGCTTCTATAATCTTCACCGAGCGATCATGAATATCCAATATTTTATCACTATCCTCAAGTGTATATTTTTCATGTATACAATCTCTGTACAATCTCTCTTAACATTCCATCACATCCAATGTCAAGAACTTGTTTTGTCCCAAAGTTACACTGCCGCACCTAGAAACACATGCATTACCTTAACTTCATATTTATTTTAACATTCTTGTTCTTTGATGGATGAACAATCACTGATCTTTGATCTCATACATCATTATCAACCTTTATTCCCCCAAATGCTATAATTCCTATAATACAAATTCAAACACTTGTAAAGTCTAAATCCATGTTAATTCAAGAAACCATAAGAAAAGCATAATATGTTGTTCCTGATCTACAAACATATGTAGATAAACACTTGAACCTCAGACACCCTGTAAAACTTCTAAGGTCTTCTTGAATGTTGTTCATGTTCCAACCATGAAATTTACCATCATCAAATGTCCACCCATCCTTATTCCAAAGAACTATCATTGAACTTTCAAACTTGAAGCTTCCTACAAGAGATATGTCAGAGAAACACAAGTGACACACAACGAAAAGACCATTGTCCTAGTAGAAAGAACATCAAATTAGTATAAACCACTTAAGCACTGAATTATAGACTTGTCATTTGTCTAATTGTCGAGGAAACTTCCAAGCACTGCAAAACTCAATTTCAAGAAACATTCACTGTCATTGTCCTTTTAGCTAGCTGCCATTATCATTACATTTTTACAAGCCAAATACTGTATTCCAACCAAGATCTTAAACAATTAATAGTACACTATCTCACCATGCTCTGTCATTGAAACTTCACTCATATATGATGAACCAAGCATTATATTATGTACACAGCTAGTAACTGTCAAGCATGATATGCGGTCACTATCAAAGAAACATAAAATATCCACTGCAACTTTAGTAGAAATATGGGAAAATATCATCCACCAGTATGATGATCTATACGAACCATAATATTATGCCTGTTATCATCAAATCATTATCATTGATATTCCCAACACAAACAAGAACTCAACATAGAGCACAAGCAAAAATTATGATAAATTTCTGGCTTAACACTATGACTTACACCCTACCAAGAGAATCATGATAAATATGTCATGAGACAACAAAATGCAATTCCTTCTTGATTGATATCAAAGGGGTTTGATTTATAATGCACTAACCATTTCCCCTTATCTTCATGTTGCCTTTTAAATGCTTAGAAATGATTCTTGTGCAGCATGCACAAGATTTAGTCCTTCCTCTTCTTTTCCTTGCTTTCTTCTCTAGACCTCCAAAGATTTTTTCCTTGACTTAAGCAGGTTATCTAACTCTTTGTTGCTTCCAGATGATTTCTTCCACTGACCCCTGCAAAACTTTGCTTTATGTACAAAACCATTAGCATACAACCAGAGATTTATAGTCTCTTACATTACTCTTTAGAGATAATTTACCACAGTTTCTTGCAATATGACCCATATGGATACATCTAAAACATGTGACATTATCAAAGTTCTTTTTCCAATCATTCTTCCTCACATTCATCCAAAATAAAAATGCTTTATGAACATATGCAAAACATGAATGGAAGTAACCAAAAAATGAACAATTGTACCTCATTGATTGACCTTTCCAAGTAGGAAGACCTCTGTTGATGTCCTTAAACTACTTACAATCTGCAGTTTTAGAGTTAGCAGCATGAAATTTCAAATCTATCTTTTTTCTGGGTTTTTTTCTAACCTTAGAACACTGACCTTCCTCTAAGCCTAAACCACTTTTGTCACCTGGAGCTTTCTGTGCACTAATAATCCTGTCCAAATATAAAGAGCTGTTCTCATTGATTGTCTCATCACTTATATGCTTTGATGTTTTATCTATGTTCCTCAGTGAAAGAACTTACCATTCAAGTCTTTCTATATTCCGTTCTTTTACCTTAAGTTGGTTTCTAACTTCTTCCTCAATATTTCTAGCTTCTTCAATTTGTATCTTTTCTTCTACAAGAGCTGAACATATCTTATCCTTGATATCTTTTTCTTGTTGAAGTTGCCTTTTTAAATTTTGGTTCTCTCTTCTAAATTGCTTAATTGTATCTAGAGCACACAAGAGTTCACCTTCCAAATCAACCTCACTTTATTGTTCACCATATTCCTGTTCAGAGTTAACTTCACCCAAAAAATGATCTTCATTAATTTCTTGGCCATTTGAATGCTCATTAGTAATCTCTATAGACTTGGACTCAATTTGATTTTCTTCAAAACTATGAAGATTTGCACCATCATCACTTTCAGATGAGCCATAACTTGTTTCACCATTCCGATTCATTTCAATCAATCTGTCCCAAACTTCCTTTGCATTCTTGCAATGCATAACCTTAACAATAATTTCATTTGGAAAACTATTGAAAATAGCATCTATAGCCCTAGCATTGAATTCAAGAGTTGTCTTCTCCTCATGTGTGGAAGGAGATGCCATAGATACAGTACAACCTCTTTCTAGTGCTTCCCACACATCAAAACCTAAGGAAGATAAATATGTCTCCATCCTACGTTTCCAAAGAATAAAGTTGGTACCCTCAAACTGAGTTGTTCTAAATGTAGGATACTCTATCATTTTTGGGTTATTGTTAATAGTCTCTTCTTCTTTACTCCTCATATTAAGTTCAGGAAGAGCTTGATGGTTAGTGTTTTGTTGTGAACTTATTTTTCCCTTATTCCTTCTACCTTTTTCCATATCAGACACAACACTTCAATACATGAAATCCTTAAGTCGATTAGACTTTATTAATCAAGGATTTGGCTCTAGTCACAAAAGTACCTTCTTGAATTTGAGATATGTTTGATAGAATTCCAATAACCAAAATATATCCTAGGTGGATTAGACCTATGAAAGGATCCTATTCTCTGATACCAATTTTTGGAAGACTGAAATCACTTGGGGTGAATCAATGATTTATGAAAGTCACAAATTTTTTCAAAAACAAGGGTTTGTGTTTACTTTTAAACCAAGAAAACAAATGACAGTTTGTGAAGCAGACTTGAATTGTGTATCAATCATGAATTAAACATATGAATAAGACATTGATATGGATAGAATGAACTTAAATGAACTTTTTGTGCTTTCACTTGAGTGAGAGTTCATAAAATTAACAAGACAACTTCAGTATAAAAATTTGCAGAAATGAAAAGACAATCATTCAACTATGAACGGATAAGGAAAAATATCACAATCTTGCAATATTATCATATCAAACTGATGGGACCATAAAACTCTCTTGGGGTAGAAAAACCACTCCAAAATGATAACTTATTGGCTTAAATAAAAACCACTATTTACAAAGCCTTACAGGAAGAATTCAGAGCACCCACTATAGGAGCACCAAACCCTTACAAACTTCAGAAGCACCAACCCCTTTACAAAGAAAATCAACTATGGTGTCCTATTCAAATCATAGAAGTGCAACTTTTGTAGTCCTAAAATTCCAATAGAAGACCATATTGCATTTTAAAGAAGCACATTGAAGAATGTTGTATGAAAATGACATCTTCCAGAAATGTAATAATTTGAGAATCACAGCAAATATTTTAAATGTATTATAAATTTTGTGCACAATATATCATCTCATATTCTTCTTCTAGTAGCATAGAGAAAATCTTGAGAATCAACTTTTTAATGCCATTGTGAATGAGTAGTTTGAACAACTGTTACCCAACTCAGGTTAGGGTTACAACTCGAGAGTTATTCAAAGACAATAAACAATTAAGCTTTTTAACCATTGTCATAACACTTCAAAACTTAACAACATAACCCATAAGGGTTTGTAGCAGTTTTGGCCAACTGTCAAATAACTGAGAAAATGTTATCATCTTGTGTATAAAATAGTTTCCTTTCTTTGTTTCAAACAAACAAATAATATAAGATCCTTTTAATACCCTTAACAACTGTTTTTACAAGAAAATATCAAGGCAAAATGAAAAGTATTGAGAGGGTTTTTCTTTTACTTGTTCACGGTGGAATAAAAAAAACAAATATCATAAAATTATGTTGAAGACCATCATAACTGCCTAGCAGAAAATAAACATTGAAACTTCCTTATCCACTATCGAGCTTGCATTGAATCACAGTCAACCATGTTGTAGATTTGACCATCCTCACTATCTTCACTTCCCTTTTATCTTAGAACAAACTCTTTTGCATGTCAACTGACTAAAAATAAAAAAAGAAGGTCTGCAAGAATACCAATGGCGGCTAGGGTTCCAAACCCTATGACAAGTTTTACTAAACACTCTTCTAACTTGTTCAAAGAATTTCCAAAATACAATAGTCACTTGGAATTAGAAAACCTAATCAATCAAAAATCATTAACATTTGAAACCCAAAATATCTATCGGTGAAACAAAATGATAGTCGTTGCCAAAGATGTCGACAAAATGATGGCTTATTAAACAAAGACCAATTGATATTACTTCCATGTAACTTGTCAAAGTCAACTTCCAATTTAGTGCCATGTGATCAACACAAATACCATGTGCTTGATGAAACTCGATAGGGTTTGATGTATATGCCACACAAAATGAAACTCGATACCATATATTATTGATGTCACTACCATGTGACTTTAACAAGGTTAACTCCAATGTGAAATGAAATAACCACCCAATATGCCAAGGTAATCAACAATACAATGTGCCAAAAGAAACCAATTAAGGTTTATATTATATGCCACATTAAATAATCAATCAAGATGATTATGAACACTTCAATGTTGATTATCATAGCAAGGCCCATATAGAGAAGTCACCTTATAATACGCATGTAGAGAAATCAAAGAACCATTGACACAATGATATTGTCAAGTCAAAATGCCATGAGATATGCAATAGAAATGTGCATAATCAAACACATTAAAATGTAACAAGACAGACCAAATGACCTTAGTCACCTGAGAAATGATTGTTTTCTCAAACTAAACCTACAAATGATCAATCGAAATATGATATTGAACCTACAAATGATCAAACAAAATATGATCAAATAACTTGTGACATGCAACTTCAAATGGAGCCTTCAAATGATTCTGAAAATGATCAACCTGAATAACTTGTGTCATTATCAAGCTGAATAACCTGTACAATGTCTTATCAACACTCTCAGTCCAACATAATCATAAACACTGAATGAATATCATGTAGATCCAAAACTGAACATCATGTAGCTAATTAAATATCCTCAATTTTGACATCAAGGACAAATCAAAGACAACTAAAAGCCAACAGATAGAACAATGTAGGGTGGTCCATAAATTTGGAGCAAAAGCATATGAGATAGAACTCCCTCTTGGAATTTCCATATCTCCCATTTTTAATGTTTCTGACCTATACCCTTATAAAGGGGTTGTGATTGCAAGTAAGGACGCAGGTACATTAGAAGTTCTAGATGAAGATTGGATCCGAGATTTTTCACCAAGTCAACCCTTGAAGCTGGAATGTATCTTAGACACCAAAGAAGCCAAAAGAACAAGGAACAAGGTATACCATGAGTACTTAGTGAAGTTTCAAGGCCTTTCCATGGAGGATGCCACTTGGATGATAGAGGAAGACATCAAAAAGCATGGTGCAACAGTTGAAGATTTGCTCTCAAGTGGAACTTGAGATTTGTTTTGCCTGGGAGTGTGGTGCAGGGGAAGCCATGTACTGAAAAGGAGTCAAATGTTGTGTTTTTTTGTTGTCTTGTCATTTTTTTGTAATAAGGTATTTTAAGACCATGTTTTGTGTCGGTTTTGGTCATGTGGGGCTAGTTTTGTAAAAGTTGCAAAAAGTTGCACAAGCAACTTTGCATTCCTAGAAGATGAACCATTGGGGATTTAAAAAAAATTTGGGAATGGTTGGATATTATTTTTAAATGTTTAAATATGCCTTTTTGTGGTCGAGGAAAACTTCTGGAGTGAAGTATGGTGATAAGCAATAAAGATATACTCTTTTTTGTGTGTTTTCCATTGATTTTTGCTGCTACACAGGATAGTACAATTTCGTGCGGCCTGATAATGATATAAATTGAATTTAGATTGATGATAAATTGAATATACTCTCTGTTGCAATCGTTTTTATCAGTTTTCATTAAGTTTGAAGGGAGTTAGAACAATTTTGCTGAAAACAGTTTGAAACCCTAGTTAAGGAGGGTTTGATTGCATAGAAATGGTTTTTAGCCCATTGCACTAGTGAAAAAGGCCTAAAAATCGATGGAATGGATGTAGGTAGGATGTGTTTTGTGTTTTTAGTGTTTTTAAGAGTAGGGGATGGAGTGGGGTTCAGTTTTGATGAAGACCTAGCCTAATATCACCATGTATTAGGCTTAGGAGATAGGTAGACTTAGGGTTTTGTTGAAAAGTTGTTTGGAGATTGTTCCAATTGATAGAAGTTGCATATAGAGACCCCATGTGACATGATGGAAGCTTTAGAGTGAATTTTTTAAGTTTGGAGATAGGAAATCATATTGTTGCTTTGTTGTTCAAGCCTAATTAGGCCTAATTGGAGCGTAGCAGTCCAAATTTGAGGGTTTTGTTTCAAAGTAACCCTATCCACAAATTTGATATGTTTTCAAGTGGCATAAAGGGTATTTGGAATGATGTTCAGATGTTGGGTGTTAGGTATACTCTATAAGTTATGTGTAAAAACCCTTGTTTGAAGTACTACTAGGGGAATAGGAGGATTGTGAGAGAAACCCACCAAATTAGGGTTCTAAGATTGAAAATTTTGATTGTTGAGTTGGTATTAAGGATATCCACTCTACTTTGCATCAGATAGTTATTTACCCATATTTTTCTAGATCAATACTAGCTAGTTATAGAGATATTTTATAAGTTTCCCAAGTTATCTTACCAACCTTTAGGGTTTTCCTATTCCTAACCCTCTTAGGAATGGGAGGTTTGAGAAATAACTATTTTATTTCTCAATCCCTAATCAACATAGTAACAATATGATTCATATCTATTTTTTCTATTTCCTTTGCCCTTTTGAGGGTGTGGCTAGATGTTCTTGAGAAGATAACAACCTATAGAGTAGATACTTGATGACCTTGTTTCTCATTGGGTTCTTTCTACCAAAATTATTCCCAGTTCACTTTAATATTCTATTGTTCTAAAAAGTGGTGTTTAATTATTAGATTAATCAAGCCATGATACTACAATTGGATGCCTATTAATTTATGCTTTATAGCTATGCTTTGAGCGCACTAATACAAAAATGAGATAAGATTGATAATAAATTCAATATTGGTTGGCCCATTTCAAATGTGATTGATTAATATCATACCCAACCTCAACATAGTACTATACTAACCATCATAGCTAAATAATTTATAGCCCACAAAACTATGTATGCCCAAGGCTATGGAAGACTACTTCTATCTATTCCCTTTATAATTCATTTTTTAATAATATATTTAGGAGTATGTTCTATGTCAACATGAAAGAGTTAAAGTAATTCTTCATTAGATGTCTTATAATGGGAAATATTTTTTCCTATCTCGAGAATGATATAGATGCATCTAATTACTATACATTTTACTTATATTTGATTACCCTTAATGGTGAAAAATTTAGGCTAAAGTTTTTAGCCAAATTACTTGATTAGGATTAATTTATATAACCCTAAATATTTGCAAGGAATTCCAACCACCCAACCTAGGAAAATATCTCTACCACTAGTGTCTTAAAAATAAGATGTTGGATAAGTGCACAAAATTGTAACACAAAAAGGGCTCTTAAAATGTCACTTTTTTCTGAAATCAACAAAGTCTGATGTTCAAAGAGAAAATAAAGATAGTTATGCTCAAAATTTTAAGATGCAACAAGAACAAGAGTTGTAGTGCTCTGAATCTACTTTCTAAAAAAATAGTGAATATTAAGGGTTTGAAAAAGGGAGAGCACACAAAGTGGTCTTGTTTTTATAAAAAATAGCATAGCATCTATTGCACGCTCCCCCTAAAATGTTAAGTTTTTTTAGAATTTCAAAACCGCTTTGGTGAGAAATTAGCTAACACCATGTATTTTATGCTACTTTTTTAATAAATAATATTTTACTAATTTTTCAAGTGGACACATCTTGTTTTTTTCTTTTTTGAGGGCACTCCCCCTAATTTTTTTGAAAACTAATCAAAAATCAAATTTTCAATATGTGTAGAATGGAGTCTAATTTCTGAAAATCTAAATTTATTCAAAATTTGATGAACAAGTAAAAAATTATACCCAAACTAGCACATGTTTTTTGAAAAAAACAAAGACACTAACAAAAGAAGTTAAAGATTAAATTCTCAACATAATCAAAATGTTAAAAAATATGATTAGATAGCTAAGAGAGCTTAACATCATCATGGTATTTTTATAAATTTGCACTGAAACATGTGCAAATCTGATGGAGAGCATGGCCAAAAATGTGTGAAATTTTGTTACCATTTCAAAAAATCTTGTCTTTGGCATGAAATGGTAATCCAACCCAAAGGGTTCATATTTCCCAATGCAACCCACTTGGTGAACACCAAACTTGGTGTTCTCCTAATGAAAGTGCATCATTTAGTGAGTGCCAAATTTGGCGCTCACCAAATGTGAATGATGAATTTTGAAAATGCATTTTCTTGAACTCTTTCTTTTTTTCTTTGTCTTTTTATTCATCTTTCTCTACCAGTGAAACTATATACATTTACATATGGATATTTATTTTCTTATCTTTTAAGTTATATCTCATGTATATAGTTTCAAGATGTTTGAGAGTGGTTTCAGATCTCTTGGAGCTATAATACAAATTCTAGTTTTTGGAAGATTTTATCATTTTTTAGACTTAGTCAAATTTTATTAATTAGCATGTCAAATATTAGTAATCAGGAGGTCAAATTTTAGTAATCACTAAGTTTTGTTCTCTATCTCACTCATTATTCATCTCTTATGCTATATACCTCTCTCTCTCTCACTATCTCCATCCCTTTATCTGACTCTCTCTCCCCCTCCCCCCTCCTTCCCTCCTTCCCTCTCTACATCTCTCTATCTCTCCTCTCCCTCTCCTTTTATCTCTATATCTCTCTCTACTCTCTATCTCATCTCTCTCTATCCCCACCTCTCCTTCCCTCTCTCTACCCCCATCTCTCTCTCTCTAGTTCTCTCTATCTCACCTCTCTCTCTCTCTCCCTCCATCCTTACCTCTCTAATTTTCTCTATCTAGCCCCTCTCTCTCCCCTTCCCTCTTTAATTCTCTCTATCTCAACTCTCTCTCTCTCTCTCTCCCTCCTTTACTCTCTAATTTTCTCTATCTCCCTCCCCCCTCTCTCTCTCTCTCTTCAATCCATCTTCGCTCTCTATTTCTCTCTGTTTGAAGAATGAAGAAGGTGCCCTCTAGGTTTGTTATCATTGATGCCAACATTGTTTGGTAACTAACTAAGTAACTTGTGCATCCATGCTGATATGGTATTTTGGTTTGAAAATTCTCTCAATATAAGGGAATTCTATGAGTTTTTGATATATTTCTCAGAAATGTCAGTTACACGTATAAACAAGATCCAGTTGAGCTATCCAAGTGACAAAATTTTGGTATTCTTTTGGCCGACAAGGTTTATCCTTTCTGTTCCTTATTAGGTCCGAGCTGACCTAATGTTTGAATGACATGTTTTTTTTTGTGCACCAAAATGAATTTTGTTTTAAGCCGACAAGACTTTTGAATTTTGGATGTTCTCTCAATTAGGCCGACCTAATTGATAAATGAAGTAATGACTATATATATATGCATGATGGAGAAAATAAGATATATAGTGATACAAACATAGAGTATGGATGTCTGTGCTACGATAAGTGTAATAGTGTGAAGTTGGTGATAGTGTTTGTATACCGACAACTAGAGAAGAGTTTTGATATTACCACAGCATAACCGAAACTATTTTCAGCACTTTTTAGGTGCACTTATCTAGATCATTTTTGGAAGTGAGCCACACTCTTTTGTATCTTGGAAATAAGCCATATTTTGTATTCAAATAGTGAGCCTTTCAAGGACAGTGAGTGCTGGAAGTGATCCATGTAATATATTATAAATGGTTATAATATTATGAACTAATCCTCACTGTGGTTTTTCCACATAAAAATCCTGGTGTCAATGTGTTATGACCTCTTTTATGTTTTGGTTCACTATTGAAATTAGATGTGGATTGATAATTGGATGGTTAATAATTAATTTTACTAGAAAAATATTGATTCACCCCCCCTTTAGTATTCAGTGTATTCAACAATTGGTATCAGAGCTTGGTTCCTTTGAAAAAGTCTTACAACTTGAAGAAAGTCCTAAAATTCGAATACATGGTTGGGAAATAATATTCTATTCCTCTAGAGGAAAACTCTGTATCTGAAGAAATCAATGCTACTCTTGAGGAATTGAACAAAAGCGGGGATGAGAAGGAAACTCTGAAAGGAAATATGAAGGAAGCTAATGATTACATTTTAGAAGCTAAGAGAGCAGATCAAAAAATTCAAGGAAAGGCATAGAGAAGTTAGTGATCAGTTGAAAAAGGCTAATGAGGAAATTACAAAACTAAAATTTCAAGTAGAAGAAAAGAAATAAATTGATGAATTTCATAAAGTTGAGATCTTAAATAAAATTAATGAATGTACAAAGCTTGAACAGGAAGTGGTAACCCTGAGAGCTGATTTGGAAAAAGAAAAAGCTCATGAAGAAACATTCAAGACAAGTTCTACAATGCTTGATGAGTTGATTACATCTCAGAAACCTGCTAAGGATAAAAGTGGTCTAGGACTCAAAGAAGGACAAATCTCAAAGACTAAATCGATTCTCAACAAAGTGGACAATCAAAGGAAATTCCAAGGAAATGATTATCAAAACAAGAGCCGAAGGAACAATACCAGAAGGATTCCCATCTGAAAACCTAATGCTCAAAGGTACCCATCTTTTAATGGCCTTTGTTTCTCATGCAATAAATTTAGACATAGAGCAAAAAAATGTAGAAGTAGACTAAACCAAGATAGAATGAGTCACAATGTTGGAATCTTTGCTGGACAATGCTATGTTTGCAATAAGTTTGGACATAGAGCTACCGAATGTAGAAGATAGATGATGATGAACAAAGTTAATATCAACAAAAGGATTCAATATTTTTAAGGCTCCTATTACACATGCAATATCTTTGGACACAAGGCTAATCAGTGCAAGTCAAGGATGAATAAAAACTTGTTTGATCAAGGATATTTTGTGTGCTACACTTGCAAAAAACCAAGACATATTTCAAAATTTTGTAGGAGTAAAGTTGGGAAGAAACCTAATCCGGAACAAAAGAACAAGCATGTGAAAAAAGAAGATCCTAAAGAAGTAAGTAAGGAAATGGAAAAAAATTGGAGAAAGAAGGAAGAACTTGAGAACAAGGATGAATTAAATAATCTTGTATCTGCATCCGATGTAGATACCTCTTCCAAGAACTGAACCCAATAATGGTTTGAAGGGGAGAAATCATAAAAAAACCTAACAAGCCCTCGATATATGAGATGTCATGTGATGACACAAGGATATGTGATGTGAGCCTTTACGCTGAAGGCATTGGAGAAAATTTTGGCAAAAAATAAGCAAATCAGAAGAATTGTGGAAATATTATTAGTTTACAATGTGTTTCACAAAGTGGTTGACAACTTTAAAGCATAAAAGTAATAAATGAAAAATTGGGGAAAAATTCGTAAACAATAAAGCAAGAGACTAAGTTAAGGAAAAGAACATTTGAGCAATTTGGAAGAAGTAGTGCAAGATGAAGTGAGATTGAAGGCAATTCAGAGCATCATACATCGAAACCCTAGTTCTTGACAAGCAAGAAAAGGTATTCTTTGTTATATAAATTCTATAGTTTTTGAAGTTGAAGGAACTCTTTGTTAAGTTTATTCAAGTCTGTTTGGGGAATATGGACGCTCACACTATTGTGGAAATTTTTGGGAGGCCCCAACCAAAATTCAGAAGATGTTCATCGAAATTATATGAAAATGAACCAATGGGTGTGTTCTCCCACATTTCGAGTCATGTGCTATCCATCGAAGATCCAAGAACCTACATTCATGGGAGGCTTGAATAATTTGATCACCAAGAGCTGAAGGATTTGTGGGACAATAAGTTGACGGGAGATGACTTACTGCTCAAAGCAAAATACGAAAACCTAGTTTGAATGAAGCCGAATGTTTGGAACTGGTTTCCAAAATTTTCTAGTGAGAGTGAGGTGAAATTTTTCAAGATGGCCCTTAGTAGGGTTCACAACAAATTTCTGTGTCTAAATGAATTAGGACTTATCAACAAGGAGGAAATTCAATCTGTTACTGGTCTATGTGATACTAGACGCATTCTAATTCTAAAAGCAATGAAAAATGATGAGGTCACAAGGCTAATTGGTGACAAGTTTGATGGAAGGGCCTTAACCACGAAGTCTATTGCAAACCCTACCATCAAGTATAATGCCATTATGATTGGGAAAAAATGTCTATTTCTAAAATAGAGAAAATTCAGTATTGACCACAACAATTCACACAAATTATGAAATGGTGGTGAATGGAAAGGATTTTGATCTCTATGAGCTACTAAGGTTGCAACTTATGGAAAACCTAAGTATGACAAAGGAAAAGAAACATGTCTTTAAGTTTGGCACTGTAGTTGTTTGTTTCTTATTCTATTTTCTAAGGGAGTTACCAAGAAGAGAGAACATAATATGGGATAACACCAAGTTGGTCGCTCATCAGATTTGTGATCATCTACGTAGTCTAGAAGATTTTAGGGCACAAAAAAATTCCCTAACTAATTTATTTGCAATCTTTCAGAATGAAATGCATGAAAGAGACAAGATTCCAAGGAGTTTGGTGAGGAAGTATGAGAAGGAGATAACATTTCTTGTGTCTACAGATGAATTCATCATTGAGGTTGTAGAACCCAAAATTCAATGGATTGAACCTCTGGGATATGAGATCTAAGAGAAAATGGCAGAAAGGTACATTGAGATTTTCTTGGCTAGTCCTAAGCACCCCTCTCTACCTAAGCTTGGTACATATGAGGAGAAATCTATTGAAATTATTTTGGAGGCTAGAAAACCTAAAAGAAGAAAGAAAGCCGAAGCTTTCTTCCAAGATCAAACATACACTAAAGATGACATAGAACAATTGAAGGAGGCTCTTAATAAAATTAAAGCCAAATTTGTTAATTACCCTCCAGACCCAAAAATCAGGAAGGTTATCTTCTAGTGCTACACTAACACCTATTTCTAGCTCTACCACCCCCCAGTGGTGCTAATGTTGAGAGAGGAAAAAGGAAATAATAGAGTGTCCCTACATCTATTAATGCTGTTGCCCCTACCGGTCCCAGTACTAGGGCATATAAGAAGGAAATACCTCCTACTGCACCATCTATGTTTCAGGAAAAAGAAGAATAAAACAAAAGGCTAAGAGGAAAAGAATTTTGAGTGATGCTGTTGAGGAAGAAATTGAGCTTGTCTTAGAAGAGGAGCATCAGCTAAAAAGGAACAAAAAAGGCAGTACCTCCAGTGAAGGAGTCAAAACCAATGTTGAGATCTCCACTGACGAAGAGACAAAGGAAGAGGAGGATGCTTATCGGATTCATGTACACCCAAAGAAGAATGAAGAAGGATCATATGATCCTATGGAGGAAATTCTTGGTTCTCCTCTGATAAGTAATCATCCACCCTTGGTTCTTGGAGCCTTAGTGAACAATATGAATGACAATGATCTTATGTCAACTTTTGAGTTATATGATAAGGTTAATGATGAAGGGAAAGAGACCATCATAAATTCTTTTACTCAGTACATAGTTATCTGTAATATAAATATGGACACCATACAATCAAAAGTTACTAAAAATGTGTGGAAAGAGTTAGTACTTAGAAGGCAAGAATCTTTAAATGTTGAAGACAAGATGAGAAGTGATGTCTTAAAATCCATTAGTTCAACTTACTCAGAGATAGAAGCTGCAAATCTAGTGAAAGAGTGTTCTACTTTGTATAGAGCCAACCAGAGAGTTAACATGTTAATGAATAAGGAAGATGACTATGTTGCAAAAGTAAGGCAAGAAACTCAGGAAGTGATCAGAAAATTAGCTAGGAGCTATGGGACAAGAACCAGTTCTTCATCTCACATTGCTCAGACAAAGGAACATGCTACTATTGTAGAAGTAATGGATAACCTAGTCTTGGAGACTATTGATGAGACACTCGGTGCTCCTTTGATAGACACAAAATAAGCCACTAGTAGGAGGTCTGATGATCATTGTAAAGATCAATCCGGTGAAAAGAGAGAAGAAAATCAAGAATCCATCAGGAACATGGAAGAGAAAAACAAAGTTGAAAGTGAAGGAAGTAAAGAAAAGAGAAAAAATAATGACAAGGATGATGAGGATAGAAGGGAGAAAGAAAATAGAGAGAATTCCTCAGGAAAATCATCTAGAGAAGGAAAAGAAAAAGAAGGAAAAGAAAAAGTAAAAGAAGAAAAAGAAAAGGAAGAAGAAGAGAAGAAAGAGGAAGATGCGAAATCCATTCCAGTCAAAGGAGAAATTCCCAAAGGCCTTGAACCATCAAATCCATCCATTGAGTCATCCATAAGTACTCTTAAAGGTCTTCATTCAAGACAAGCTATGATCCAACCTGCACTTCCACCTCAGCTAGTCAAGCTACCATCTCACCCAAGTTTGTGGATTTTACAAAGATCACACCTAGTGATAGAATTAAGCTAAGTGACACTTTTCTTAGCTTTGTCACATAGGAGGTTACAAAGTCATATCAAAAGGGAAATGAGTTGATAAATGAAGCCTTCAAAGCTCTACAAGAGACAAACCTCAGTGTTACTTCATATAACTCTTTAGCTTTGATTGAAAATATAAGGCTTATAGCTGATTTAGTTAAAGAGTACACGTCTAATCTTAAGATGTAGACTGCAAAAGAAGTAGAGTTGATTTTTTTAGAGAAAATATTGTTGTTTCTACAAGAAAAGTGTACAATTTCTTGAGACAAGGCCTTGCAAATTTTGAAAGTGGTAAGAGAATGTGATGATGAATCCCAACTGCTATTTGTTTACTGCATGAAATGGCTGGGAGCCACTCGAGGTATCAAGGATTTGATGGAATTGATTAAGTCTCAACTTGTTGATGCCTCTAGGGATTATAAGATTTTAGTGATAGAAACTACGTTAGGTGGGTTTCTATTACAGATCTTCAAAGCAATTTTTTCATCTTGCAGAGGTAAAAAAAGAGGCTGTGAGATGGTATGCCCAACTTGGAGACCTGGTTATGTCCAGACATGTCTCCATATCAAATGCATTGATGGAAGCAAAAAAAATTGAGAAAATGAACATTGCTCCATCCACTTAAGAAAAAGGAGAAGAATGTCTAGCAGAAATAGAATCTCTACATAAAACAATCTCCAAGGCAAAAGGAGTTTGGGATGATGGAAAGCCTTCTTGGGAAGCTATTCTCAAGGAGTGACAAGGTACCCCCAGTTCTTGATTTGAAGCTTTTCCTTGGTCCTTTGTCCTTGATGTCAAAGGGGGAGAAGAGACAAGGAGAATATTTTGTATAAAGTATGTTATTTTTGTGTTTTGTACATATGTTAGTGGGAGTTGAGCACAATTTTTGTTTTGAAGAAAGTTTCATTTTTTTTGGCACATGTTGCCATCAATGACAAAGGGGGAGATTGTTGGAAGAATGAAGAAGGTGCCCTTCGGGTTTATTGTCATTGATGCTAACATTGGTTGGTAAATGACTAAGTAACTTGTGTGTCCATGCTGATCTGGTATTTTGGTCCATAAATTCTCTCAGTATAATGGAAATCTATGATTTTTTGATATATTGCTCAAGAATGTCAGTTACAGGTATAAACGAGTTTCTAGTGTGTTTGTGTGATCTGGTTGAGCTATCTAGGTGACAGAAGTTTGGTATTCTTTTGGACAACAAGTTTTATCCTTTCTGTTTTCCTTATTATGTCTAGGATTACCTAATGTTTGGATCTGACATGTTTTGTTTTATGCGCAAAAAGGAATTTTGTTCTAAGTCGACAAGACTTTTGAATTTTGGGTGTTCTCTCAATTAGGCTGACATAATTGATAAAGGAAGTAATGACTATATATATGTATGATGGACAAAAGAAGATATATAGTGATACAAATATAGAGTATGGATGTGTGTGTTGTGATAAGCTTAATAGTGTGAAGTTGCTGATAGTGTTTGTATAGTGGAAACCAGAGTAAACTTTTGCTATTACTAGAGCATAACCGAAAATATTTTCAGCACTTTGTAGGTGCACTTCTCTAGTTCATTTTTTTGTAGTGAGCCAAACTCTTTTGTATTCAAATAGTGAGCCTTTCAAGGACAATAAGTCTTGGCAGTGAGCCATGTAATACCTTATAACGGGTTATAATATATTGTGAGCTAATCCTCACCGTGTTTTTTCCCACTTTGGGTTTTCCATGTAAAAATATTGGTGTCAATGTGCTATGACCTCTTTTATGTTTTGGTTCATGATTGCAATTATACGTGGATTGATAATTGGATGGTTAATAGTTAATTTTGCAAACAGAATATTGATTAACCCCCCCTCTCATTATTTAGTGTATTCAACACTCTATCTAACCTACTCTCTATACCTCTTTCTCTCTCCATCCCTCCCTCATTCCCTCTCTCTCTCTCCCCTCTCTACTCTCATTCTCTCTATTTAACCTCTATCTTCCTACCTATCACTCCCTCCTCTATCTCTCACCTCTCTCCCTTCCTACCTATTCCTCCCTCTCTCCTTCCATCTATCTCCCCCTTCCTCTCTCTATTGCTCTCTCTCACCTCTCTCTCTCCATCCCTACCTCTCACTCCATCTCTCCTTCCCTCTCTACTCTCTATCTCCCCTCTCCATCTCTCTACCTACCTCTCCCTCTATAACTCCCTAACATTCTCTCTACCTACCTCTCCCTCCATCCCTTCTCTCTCTCACTCTCTCTCTCTCTCTCCCACCCTCCCTCCTCTCTCTCACTCTCTCTTTGATGTGCACCAAGATGTGATAAAAAAAGGGGAAGAAGGTGGGGAGATTAAGAGAGAGAGAGGGGGAAGGAGGTAGGGAGAGGTAGAGATTGAGAGAGAGAAAGAGATAAAGAGAAGGATAGAGTGAGAGATAAAGAGGGGAGAGAGAGGGAGAGAGTGAGAGAGAAAGAGAGGGAGGGAGAGTGAGAGGATGGAGGGAGAGGTGGGGGAGAGAGAGATGAGATAAAGAGTAGAGAGGGAAGGAGAGAGAGGGAGGTATGGAGATGTGAGAGAGAGAGGTGATAGAGAGAGAAGAGAGAGAGGAGGAAGGTGGAGAGATTGAGAGAGGGAAGGAGGGATGGATGGAGAGAGAAAGAGGTATAGAGGGATAGGTAGGTAGAGAGAAGTAGAGAGGGAAGGAGAGATGGAGGGAGAGGTAGGGATCTAGAGAGAGAAAAAAATAGAGAGTTAGGTAGAGAGAGGGAGGGGGGAGATATAGAGTAGAGAGGGAAGGAGAGTGGGAGGAAGAGGTAGGGAAGGAGGGAGAGAAAGATGAGATAGAGAGAGGGGAGGGGGGGAGGGATAGGTAGAGAGAGAGAGAGAGAGAGAGAGAGAGAGAGAGAGAGAGAGAGGTATGTGTGTGTGTGTGAGAGAGAGAAGTATGGATAGGTAGAGGTAGTTCTTGAGCTCAATAGAGAGAGTCAGATAAATGGATGGAAAAAGTGAGAGAGAGAAGTATAGAAAATAAGAGATAAACAATGAGTGAGATAGAGAGAGAGAAAGATGATACAATTTACTGATTACTAAAATTTGACCTCTTGATTATTAAAATTTGATTGTTTGAAAATTATAAGATCTTTCAAAAACTAGAATTTGCATTATAACTCCAAGAGATCTAAAACGAATCTCTAACATTATGAAACTATATACATGAAATATAACTTAAACTATAAGCAAGTAAATGTCCATATGTAAATGTATAAAGGGAAAGAGAGAGAAGGAAAAAAGGAAGAGAAAGAGAGAGAGAGAGAGAGAGAGAGAGAGAGAGAGAGAGAGAGAGAGAGAGAGAGAGAGAGGTGGATAGAGAGAGAGAGAGGGTAGTTCTTTAGCTCAATAGAGAGAGATAGATAAAGGGATGGAGGGTGATCCCACAATTCTGGTTTACAATTTCTGGGAGATTCTGATTTTTACTGAAATTACATATTTTTAGAAAATATAATGATTTAAGCCTTAAAAAATTTTATTTGAAGGATTCCAATTGAAGAGGGTTTGATCAAACCACCTTAGATCGAACCCCCTTGGATAGAACCCCGCTAGTTTTAAACCATACCTATAACAAAGTCTCCTTTACACCTATCAAAATGCTAATAAAAAACCACTTTTGATTTACTTTTTGGGGGATCAAATGAATTCATTTAAAATTTATTTTTTGTAAGTATGTAGTCCTTATTATAAGCTTCCCAAAAAGTATAATTTTAAATAAATTTAATTTTATTATTATATTTATTTTTTATTTCTTGTGAATGTAGGTTTTTCACCGAAAATCAAGATCTTTGTTCTACACATGTGGAAAAATAGAAGATTATTGATGAGTCTAGTTTATGGTTTAATTATTGATAGAGTTGTTGTCCATTTCCTGAAGTTACATAAGACTTTGATGCTTGAGAGTTGATATTTCATAATATTTCCTTGAAACCATAGACCTTGGACATGAATTTATTTTCATAAGCTTTCAAATGGTATTGATATGCTATGTGGATTGTTTGTGTTAATTTTGCATGTGGTTAATGAATGACGCTTTAAGATGATTATGGATATGTAGTTTGTTGTGCATGCTAACATTGTCATGTAGATAATTTGAAGCCTGCAATTTAGGAAGATTCTGCCAACTGGACATGTGCCATATCGATCAACAAGGTGGTCATTTAATAGAGAGAAGACCCTTGGCGGTTGGAGACTCCTCATTCACATCGGATTATAACCACCTCATAATAGTCTTAAATGTTTTTGAGCATGCACTAGCATTACTGTTGTGCCAAACTTGAGTTAAGGCAATGATTCCTGACAGGTTTTGTGCATGCATAGCCACCCTTTTCTCTTTTTCGCACTTTCCCTAATGTGGTGTCCTCCATGTTTACTGGAGTTCACTGTCTTACTAGGTGGTTGGATAAATAAGGGCTCTGATGTTCTTTTGAGCTCTCTCATTGGCTAGTTGAAGAATGTTATTTTGATGTAATCACACTCTTGAGTTTTTCAGCAATACAACTATGATGATTGTACTCATGTTTTTCTTTTGAATAAAGTGAAGTTATAAGTTCATGCACTGGAGCCTATCTTAGTTTTAGGGAATAATTATCCAAGTGGGCCCACTTGGTGAGTATTCCATCTCGTACCTTAGTTTACTTTAGTTGTTATTTTCTATTCAATTCTTAGTTAAGAATTTGGCGTTGACTGTTCCTGCAACCACTAAAATTCCATTTTGTGATTGTTCCTGCAACCAAAGCAAACATAGTAGTTTCCTGTTTGTTTGCTCAGATCTTTATTTATGTCATGTATTTCTGTTTAATCTAGTTAGTGGTTGATGTTCAACATTTATGTTATTTCCTTCCAAGCAATTTACTTTCAGCATTGTACTTTTCTTAGCTATAGGATAGATATGGCTACTTTGGATTCCGTGCACATACAGTGCTGACCCATTTCAAGTTTACATCCTTGGGTTGAAAATTTAAATGCACATTCATGATGACTGAAATGGCTATTTAGGTTAGATGTCCAATCTTTGAATCAAAACTGCAAGGGCTTAGTTGCTAAAATCATTGTAGGAGGCCAACATTTTTGGCACCATTGTTGAGGATGGTATCAAACTAGGTAGTTCTTTGAAGACATTGATAGTTTTCCTTGTTGTAGTGTTTCTAGAAGTTGTTCTTAGTATATCCCTCATTACAAGAATAATGATCCCCCTATTCTTTTGCCAATTTTTTGTGTGATTTGGCTGATAGTGAGTTGATACCGTATGCATAAAGAAAGAAGAAGAGATGCTCATGAAAGATTCCTTCCTAATAATCCTGATCTGTTCCAGATAGTTGAGTATCAGAATCTACCCAAAAACTAAGAAGAAGAAGAGCCATATCCCTTTGCTAATACATTTCTTGATCTGACCAGTTCTAAAGTTTACCTTGAAGATCAAAATCCGGTTGAAGAACCCTTTGCTTTGGAATTTCATCAAGTAGGCATGGGTGATGAAAATGGAAACAGACCTAATAGAGATAACCAATCAGAATGAAGTGGAAAGTCTAAAAAATATCCCTACTTCAGTTCTTCCTAAGTTCTATGGACTTGTCATAGAAAATCTTGATACATTCTTGTTTGAGTTTGATATGCTCTGCAAAATTTATGACTATACCACTAATGCCCATAGGCTTAAGCTATTTCCTACCACTCAGAAAGAAGTTGCATTAAGATGCTTCATGAGCCTAGGGAGAGCTACTGTGGAGACTTGGGAGGACATGAAGACAATTTATTGAGAAATACAAAGAATATTGTAGGGCTAGTGACATGAGAGGAGATGACATTTTTAGGATGCAGCAAAAGGAGGATGAAAGATTGGAAGATTACATTTCAAAGTTTTTGTTTTTCCTACTTAAATCTCCACACCATACACTCAATGAAGAATCAAAAAAGCTATTTTTTTTTAGAGGAATTAATGACATCTGCACTGATGCCTTGGACCTGATAGGAGGAGGAGATATCACCCAAGTTCCTTGGGAGGATATCAAGAAGATATGTTAGAACCATTCTAGGGTAGCTTCAAAGAAAGGGAGAGCTTAACAATCCTCTATGGGTAAGTCATCCACCAGTGGAGTCTCAAGGATGAAGATTACTCACCTGTTAGCATATTTCAAGTAGGACATCATAAACAATTTGGCTACTCAGCTGGATTCGTTGCAAGAAAAGAAGAAACAAGAGGAGGTAGAGACAATGTTGGTAGAATATTGCCCTTGTTAGAATCAAACATGCTCTGATACCATGTTAGAATTGGCTATGGATGCCAAGATCTATGGACCAAATAGAAAGCACAAAGAAGAGAGAAAATAATATGACAAGAATAAACTGTATTCAATGTCAATGATAATAAAATTATTTTTTATTTTACAATGAGAGACCCCTTGGTTATATAGCCAAGATGAGAACATAGGAGTGCATAAGATTATGATAAGTGTCGTAATCTTATGACATGAGACAACAATGAAAAACTATCACTCCACCTAAAGTGGAAAGGTGATAATGTGATAACCACCACAAATAGTGGATCACCCACAAAAGGTGGAGGTGATAAAGTAATAAGAAGATAAGTCCACCAAAGGTGGAAATTATCTAACAACTCCTATGTGGTCTCTAAGTAAACTTAACTAAGGTGTAATAATGACCTAGGACAAGGTACAAAACATTTAATTACACCAACACCCCCCCTTAAGTGCAACTTAGGGAGAATGTACACAAATGCAAACAATGCAAGATGGGTCCCGACAACTAGGCCATGTGAGGTACCCATGTACAAATGCAATGCAATCTCTCACAAACGGAGAAAAAGAGAAAACCTAGTGGGACAAAACTCCTCCCCAAAAAAGAGATGAAATACAAGATAGAAATGCTCTCAATGATGCATGAGAAGGTAAAAATCCCATGTGAGGAAAAAAATCCCCCCATAAGAGAGAAGTAGAAGAGAGACAAGGTAGCCCCTTTCAATGAGATAACCTGTTGCAAGAGAAGCACTTGAAGTACACTGTGGAGTAACACTAGAATCCTCAATTTGACAAGCAATGAAAGATACTTCTGTTTGCTACTAAAACTATATGCGAGTCACTGATTGACTCAAGGTGGAATCATGATAAAGCAACAACAGACCCAATGCCAAGGAACACTGGAAAACTCACAAACTGGAACAAATCTGGAATCCATGAAGCAACAACAGATGAATAAATGATGCCTCCCATAAGAGGGAATAATATGATAAAAGAACTTGAAAGCTATGTGTCTCTCGATGTCGATGCCAAACTGTGACTAAAACTGATCCATAGGAGAAGGTACCATGAAGATTCTAGAACATTAACCATAAAATGAATGGCCCTCAAACTGAGATGTGACCCAATATGAATCTGATGTGATTCAGGATCATTAACCATAGGCTCTCAATCTGAGATGTGAACCGATGTGAACCAAAATGTGTCAAATTATGAGCAAGATGTGGCCAAAAGAAACAACATAATCCAGATACAACTCATGCGAGTTGTCATCAATACAAAGATGCGATCAAAGTGCAACTACACTCTAATCAGATTATTATGCAAGAAACCCCCTCGATGGAACTTTATGTAAGTTCATTTATTACAATACCCCATGACTATAAAAGGAGAACATGCAAAACATGCAAAACATGCATAAATTAAGGACAAAATGCAAACTTATTGAATGAAAACAAAAGAGTCCATGCACAAACCAATGTTCACATCTGCCTCCATGATGAAAAATAACCTCAAATTTGTGTAGATGACCAAATCTGAAAAAATGGCCTACACCATTGTGAAGTCCTCGAAACTAGCTTTCCATTGATATCTCGTTTGCCAAAAACGAACACCGTAGTCAAAAATTATGAATTTTTCAAATTTGATTTCTGGAAAATATACGCACTATTTGTAGACAAAAATAAAAACCCAGAAATATTTTGATGCTAGAAACAAAACCCAGAAACCCTTTTTTGATCCAACAAGCAAAATATGAGAAAATAATTTTTTTTAACCTTCAGCCAGGGGAAAAATGACGCCGACGCTTTTTGGACTGCGATTTTCTCTAGATCTGTAAAAGATATGCAAAATCTAAAAGATACCCAGTTCAGATTTCAAAACCTAGAAATTGTTTTTCCTGCAAATGAACAAAAATTGGATTTTTGAAGCAAAAATGATGATGGCTCCAATAAAAAACGATTTTCAACAAACCCTTGTTTGTCAAAAATGCAAATGGTGATCAAATTGAATGAACCAAAAGCCAAATCTGACTTTCTCAAACCTTCTGGACGCAATGATGAGCTCAAATTTGCACCAACAAGCTCTGATATAAACCTGCAATAAAGAGCCAAAAATGGAACCTCCCCAAATCTGGTACCTCTCTTCAGAAAAAGACTCTCCAATGACACCCAACCCGCTCTGATACCATGTTAGAATTGGCTATGGATGCCAAGATCTATGGACCAAATAGAAAGCACAAAGAAGAGAGAAAATAATATGACAAGAATAAACTGTATTCAATGTCAATGATAATGGAATTTATTTTTATTTTACAATGAGAGACTCCTTGATTATATAGCCAAGGTGAGAACATAGAAGTACATAAGATTATGACAAGTGTCGTAATCTTATGACATGAGACAACAATGAAAAACTATCACTCCACCTAAAGTGGAAAGGTGATAATGTGATAACCACCACAAATAGTGGATCACCCACAAAAGGTGGAAACCTAATCACATGATATGTCCATGAAAGGTGGAGGTGATAAAGTAATAATAAGATAAGTCCACCAAAGGTGGAAATTCTCCAACAACTCCTATGTGGTCCCTAAGTAAACTTAACTAAGGTGTAATTATGACCTAGGACAAGGTACAAAACATTTAATTACACCAACAACCCTCAATGCAGACAAAAGAAATACTACAAATGCAAGATAATAGCTAATATTGATAGAAAGTAGATGGAACCTAAGTTCAAACCAATCTAGGGTGATGATGAACAAGTCTACTATGTTGCACAAAGGAGGCCATGGGCTGCAAGACAGGGTATGCTACCAGATCCATTAACTTTTGTTGGGCCATATTTCAATTCTTATTCATCTAGTAATCAATGGAAACCCCCATACCCATCCAATTATGGAGGATATCCACCATAGCCTTGGAGTAACCCTTCAAATGCTTGGCCCAATTACCAAAACTCTCCACCCTAGTGGTAGTAACCTTAGGGGAATTGGCAGCCACCTCCAGGAAACTGGTAGTAAACATCTCAATGGAGGGGAGGACAACAATGAAGAAACTAGACAACCAATTACATGCATCCACCTTCTCAGCCACAACAACCTGCTATAGTGCCTCCTCTCCTCTTGCTAATCCAAGTTTAAATGCACCTAAACCTACTCAACTACCAGCCCAGCCCACACCTAACCCAAATAATAAACCATAGCAACAACCAGCATACTCTGTTGATCCAAATCAATTCCCTGCATATGTTGTGAGTGTAAGTGTCATCCGTTTGCATTCAGGAAATACTTTTCCAGCCCCTCCCACAACTATTATCATTGAGCTTCTTGTGGAAGAGGAGGATCCTTTGAATGTCCCTATTCAACCAAGTGCACCTAAAAATCTTGAACCAATCCCAACCAAGCAGATTGAGCCTGAACCATCATTTCCTCAGAGGTTGGAGACAGTGAAACAAAAGGAAGAAAAGGAAGAAAAGGAGGACACAAATTTTGACATCTTAGATCAACTGAAGCATATATGTGTCTAGATACCTCTATTTCAGGCCATCAGAGATGTTCTGGTAAAGCAATTAAGGAAGCATGCCTTAAGAAGCCTGACAAGAAGAAGAAAGACCCCACTACAGTTCATGTGGTGGGACATCTTGCTGACACCATCCTTGGGAAAGTGACTATTCCTAAGTATAATGACTCAGGGAGTCCTGTGGTAGGAGTTGCTATAAATGAGACACAGATAAAGAATGCTCTAATTGATTTGGGAGCAACAACAAATATTATGACCAAGGACATCCTGCAACAACTAAATATTGTTAGCATGAGGCCTACTCCTACTATCCTGTAGCTTGCTAAAAATTATACTGTTATGCCTAATGGTATAGTGGAAGATCTAGTAGTAACTCTAGACTCTTGGGAGTACCCAACATATTTTATGATTCTTTCTCCTAAAACCACACTAGGTGGGTACCCCATTATTCTTGGAAGATTGTGGTTAGCAACAACAAATGCTTATATTGGATTCCAGACAAGAGACATGATTGATTTAGATGGGAAGAGCACCAAAAATCTTGTTCTCTACCCTCCTACTCAGCCATCCCATGATAAGGATGATTCAGTATGGCCACATGTTGGTGAAGAGGTCGAGGAAGTTAACTCTATGGCACAACTTATGATGTTAGGCAAAGGTCCTTTCCTGCAGCTTCAAGATGAAGATGAAGTGTTGTCTAACATAATTAAGAACCATTATGAGGTAGAAGAAGCATCGTCCTCTCATATATCTGATTCTGTTGCTGCCGTGAAAACACTCCTGCCCGCTCTTCCTGTAGCCACTCTTCCCACAGATACCATTCTTGTAGCCAAATTTACTACAATAATAGGTATGTTTCATGCATTACTACCACATGAAATAAATATTCCAAGAATTAGTGAAGTAACTTTGGTAGAGTTAACTACACAAGTGCAAGTCTCAGAAGGGAAATATATGAATATCAATAGTAAATTGAGTGAAGAACAAAAGTTGCCATTAGCAAACTTACTGAAGGCCCACAAAAATGCATTTGCATGGGATTATCATGATATGAAAGGGTTGGATCCTAAAATTTGCACTCATAGGATATATATCAGAGATGATTGTACACCAGTAAGACAACCACAAAGAAGAATTAACCCTGCATTGAGAGAGATGGTAAAATGGGAGTTGCAAAAATTACTTGATGCTGGATTTATCTACCCCATTTCAGATAGCCAGTGGGTGTCCCCATTGGTGATTGTGCCCAAAAAATGAGGAAACTGGTGATTTTGTATTAATTACAAGGAACTCAACTTTTCCACCAAAAAAGACCATTTTCCCTTGCCATTCATACATCAAGTTTTGGACTCACTTGCAAGAAAGCAATACTTTTCTTTTCTTGATGGATTTAGTGGCTATAACCAGATCCAAATTGCACCAAAGGACTAGGAGAAGACCACCTTTACCTGTCCATGGGGAACCTATGCCTACTCAGTACTTCCATTTGGCATATGCAATGCACCAACAACTTTTCAGAGAGCATTCATCAACATATTTTCAGACATCTCTCATGATTGCATGGAAATTTATATGGACGATTTCACTACTTATGGTGTTGATTTGAATGAAGCATAGAAGAATATTAAGAGAGTCCTACAAAGATGTGAACACCACAATCTATCTTTAAATAGTGAAAAATGTTTCATGATGATGCAGGAAGGTGTAGTTCTTGACCACATCTCTCACAAAGGAATTCAAGTAGATCCTACAAATATTGAGGTAATTACCAATCTGCCTATCCCTAAAAAACAAAAAGATGTTAGTAGTTTCTTGGGACATACAGGTTATTACAGGAGGTTCATCAAAGATTTCAACAAAATGGCAACACCATTATATACCCTCCTCACTAAATATGCTGAGTTCCAATGGATAGAAGACTGTGATAAGGCATTTTCTAACTTGAAAGCAGCTTTGAATCATGCTCCCGTGCTCAAGGAACCTAATTGGGAGATTCCTTTTCACATCCATACAGATGCATCAAACTACGCTATAGGAGCAGTCCTAGAACAAAAAGAAGAAGCTATTGAAGTGCCATTTACTTTATCAAAAAAAATCTGTAAGGAGTTGAATTCAACTATACAGTGACAAAAAAAAAGATGTTAGTAGTCATCTATGCTTTAAAAAAATTTAGACATTACATAACAGACTACCAAATCTTTGTGCACACCGATCATGAAGACATTAGATATCTTATGAATAACCCTTTGATTTCAAGAAGGCTAGCAAGATAGTTAATATTGATGTAGGAGTCTGGCATAACCATTGTAGATAAACCAAGGAATGCTAATGTTGTTGAAAATTTTCTCTCAAGGCTGACCACCTCAGAAGACAATCAAGTCATAGATGATTCTTTCTCTGATGAGCACTTATTTTCCATTCGTGTGCACACACCCTGGTATGCTAACATAGCTAACTTTTTGGTCACAGGGAGTGTCCCTCCTCACTTTTCTCCAAAAGAGAGGAGAGTGCTCATTGAGAAATCTTTTCCTTTCTCATGGATTGCTGGATGTTTGTTCTATACTAGACTTGACTAGGTTATGAGGAGATGTGTGAGAGAAGATGAAACATGTGATATTTTGCATGCATGCCACAATGAACCATGCGGAGGACATTTTACAACCAAGAAGACAACACTGAAGATTTTGAACACAGGATATTACTGGCCAACACTCCACAAAGATGCAGGGAGATATATAAGGAAGTGTGATAGATGCCAAAGAATACGTTGGCCAACCAAGTCTGATGAGATGCCATTATGCCCCCAAGTAGTAATCTGTCCATTTGATAAGTGGGGACTCAATTTTGTAGGACCCATTGATCCTCCATCAAAAGGTAAATCCTATATTTTAGTATGTACTGATTATGTAACTAAATGGGTAGAAGTTAAGGCCATGAAGCATGCACATGATAACAAGGTTGTAGAATTTTTGTATGAGGAAATTTTCACACGGTATGGAGTTCCAAGAGAGATAGTGACTGATCAAGGGAATCAATTCACTTCAACCCTTGTTACAACATTAGGCACAATAAGTCTACTCCTTATCACCCCTAGGCCAATGGCCAAGTTGAGGTGACCAATAGAGAAATTGAAGCCATTTTGACCAAAATGGTGGCTATCCATAAAAAGGATATGGGCAAGAAGGCTACCAAAATTTGTTTGGGATTACATAACCACCTGGAAAACAACTACAAGATTCAATCCATTTGAATTTTTGTATGGAAAGTCAACCATGACGCCCATTGAATTTGAGCATAAGACTCTTAGAACTGCAGTAGAATTGGGCATGGATATTTTTGAAGCACAAACAGATAGAATCATGCAACTGAATGCTTTGGATGAGATGAGGAAGGCAACCTTGCATCAAATTGAGGTAGTGCAAAATCAGCGAATAAGATGGCATGATAAATTAATCAAGGATAAGAAATTTCAACTAGGAGATTGGGCATTGCTCTATGACTCAAGCTATCAAGATAATGCAAGAAAATTGCAGACAAGGTGGCTCAAACCGTATGGGGTGGCTGAAGTATTTCCCAATGGAGCTATTCAACTTACTACCATTGATCTTGTTAGGTTTAAGTTGTTGGTGAATGGTCATTGCCTAAGATTGTATCACAAGCCAACTTCTAAAGAAGATTTCCTGTAGCAATTCACTTAGCATGCAACACCCAAACTTCTTGCAGCCGAAGGCAGTGGACCTAGTGTCCCTTCTTTTGACTAAATAAGGTATGTCAATTCTTATAATAAAGATTCCCACTTTGTGGGGGTCCACTTCTTCACCCATCCGCCCATTCATTCCACATTCTCTCTCTTCCACCTCACCACCATCATTTCACTTCACTTTATTTCACTCCACCTCATTCCACTCTTCTTTTATTAGTTGCTCAGCAGATTTCTTGAAAATGACTGGTACTTTCTCCATGATCTTTGCAATAAATCTTCCACGAATTCAAGTATGTGCACATTAATTGTTATATCTTAATTGTATTCTAGTGCATTTATTTAATTTTTGTAAATTAATATGAACGTTCACCATCACATGCCATCATTTGCTACCCCTATCAAATCCTCTTTCACCTCACATGTGAGGACACATGTGCAAATTTAGGTTGGGGGGGGGCGGGGTGGGAACGTTTCAATGCCATGTCCGCACGTTTGTTCTTGCTAGTTCATGTCAAAAAAATTTAAGACACTGAGATAATTTGAATTCTGAGATGATGACTCGTATGTGCGAAATGCCAATCCTCCGCCACCATTTTCCTTAATCATAGCCTGCATTTATTAATCCTTTATTTATTTAATTGTCCCTATCATAATCCTAAGATAAAAGGTAAAATTCAAATGACATGAGCATTGGAAATTCAGCAGAGTTGTAGGAAAAGGAAAATTTTGGTTTCTAGACAAGAATTGCAAGGAGAAAATATTTGCAAAGTAACTATTTTATTGCAAACAATGGGAGGTGGGTTGATTCGAAACAAACCCACAGTTGATGATGTTTTATTATAGGATGTGCCTTTCCCATACAAATTTAGAAAGTGTGGATGGCTAGACTATTTATTAAAGTTGGATGGTTTCGATGAAGGTGTTGCATTAGAATTCGCCCAAACATTGTCTGAGGGAAGGGCCACAATAAAAGGGCTGGAAGTCACAACTATGGAGGAAATAATTGTAGAGGTTACAGGGTTATCTACTGATGATGAGCAATACCCTATAACTAGAGATGCCAGGTTGGCTAGGGCTGAATTTACAGAACCTAATGACCCTTCGTTGAGCATAGACAAACAAGGAGTGAAGAGGACTTCTCTGCCTGAGATTTGGAAGCAAGGTGCAGTCTATGCTGTCAAATATATCACTTGTGAAGATGTGTCCAATATTTCTTGGGAATAATTTTTGAGAATTGATCAAATTAGACCAAATAATTTGCAACCTAGGGTTTTTTCCCAACCTCGTAGGGTTGGAAGGAGAAGGAGCAATGTTGGGGCAGCTTTTGGTACCTCAACCTCTAACGCAATCCCTAGTGGAAACCCTCCTATAGCCACACAATCTATTGAAATTAGTTCTTCTAAGACAAAACATTCTGATAATGAGGGTTCCTCTCTTGACTCTGACAATGATGTCCCTCTTGGCACATTAATGAAAACTAGGGAACAAAAGAGGAAGGAAGAACTAAAAGAATGAAAAGATAAAAATAAATGATAGAAAAGGAAGTGTCGAGCTCCAGGAAATGGAAATTTGGCACTATTCTTCCTGCAACAAAGGAAAAATGAAGAAACCCTCCCAAAAAATCAAAGTAAGTTGGGCCAATCGTTAGGGTATCTCTCGAGGGAAGCCCTAAACCTGGAAAGTCACCATAGGAGGATACATAAGCTCCAATAGAGAATGCAAATGAAAAGGATGTGTTCGAAGAAGCAACAAATTTAACTCTGGCTGATCTTGCGGATATTGTAGAGAAAGTTGAAAACCAGGCATGTGAAGGAAACCATGAACTCCTGCAACATGAGAAAGAATAGGAACAAGAGGAGTTATAGATTGAAATGAAATAACAAGGCCTGGAACCCCTACAACTAGAATTGGCTGAGCAAGAAGAAGCCCTGCAGATGGTACTATACCAAGAACAAGCACAAGTACTAGGTAAAATGATGGTAGGAGTACATAAGCCTTCTTATTTTTCAATGAACTAATTTTGAATCTATGGAAAAAAATAAAAAGAAGAGAAGAAGAATGGAAAGTAGAATAACGCAAGCTGAAGAAGGAAATTGAATAGAAAGATGAAGAAATTGAGGATAAGAATGCATAAATTATTGTTTTGAAGAAAAAGGTGGATGACATGACAACTTTAGTGTTGCAAATATTAGAATGTAAAGATCCTCGGAGGGTATATTCCCTATATTTAAAAGAGAAGCATCTTTTTTTCAAGTTTGCAAAAAATGTTTCAGGTTTCAACCCCTCAATTGAAACCCCTACTGAATTTTTCAATATTTTTCAGATTGCTCCCCCTGAAATAAAAAATTTGTTGTGCAAATTTTATTTACATAATTTTTCTGTAACCAAAGATCAAGATTGGAATCCACTGCTATATGTTGGGGATGTCCAATTACGAGCATTCATGTCTTGGATACAAAATGAAGAAAGTTGGGGAAAGTAGTACAAGAATTATAGGCAAGTTGAATCCAACATTCCCTTGCCCATTAGGGATGAGTCTAGACATCCAAGAGATATTTTTAATGTTATACCGACCAAGCTATAGCTGCAAGATCCTGCTTGAGAGAGAGGCAATGTACAAAGAATATGAAGAGATGGAAAGAACCATAGAAAAATATGTAATGGACTACCTCTCACAGAGATGGAATAACCTATCTGATGATTTGAAGCAAGCAGAGCCTCATTCCATGCACACTCAAAATAATTGATAGGTATATGCAGCTCAAAAGAACAAAAGGGCAATTCTGGCTTCCACTAATTTTTCAGTCTCCTATTTTACTATGGTCGGTGCCAAACTACAGGTTTTATAGGTATGACATTGTTGATGAAAGAAAGAGATGGAGCAAACTGGAGAGACAAAAAGGATTCTATTGGGATCCTAATTTTGATACAACAAAAACTGATGTGGGATAGCTTGTAGTTGCCAACTTCAGGGCATTGACCAAACAAAAGCTCAATTCTTCCTTTGTTGGAGGACCAACAAGACATTAGGTTGAGGGGGAAATGATGAGTCTAGTTTATGGTTTAATTATTGATAGAGTTGTTTTCCATTTCCTATAGTTACATAAGACTTTGATGCTTGAGAGTTGATCTTTCATAATATTTCCTTGAAACCATAGACATTGGACATGAATTTATTTTCACAAGCTTTTAAATGGTATTGATATGCTATGTGGACTGTTTGTGTTAATTTTGCACATGGTTAATGAATGATGCTTTAAGATGATTATGGATATGAATTTTTTGTGCATGCTAACGTTGTCATGCAGATAATTTAAAGCCTGCAATTCAAGAAGATTCTGCCAGCTGGTCATGTGTCATATGTTAGAGTAAAGGTTTTAACTTAATTATTTTAATTAAGTTGCCTTTATTCCTCTCTTAAGATTTCACCTTTAGTTTGCATATTGTGACATTTAATAATTATATTAATTATTAAATGTTTACCTATTAGGGTTTCTTTTAGGTTTTGCACATTCTCCTTTCTTAAGGATTGATCACTGTAATTTTACACTCTCTGGTTAATACATATTTTCAGCTTTCAGAGCACCTTTGCTTTTTGTCTCCAATGTCTTCTTCTGTGACAGGTTATTTGCATGCAGGTGATCTTAGGGGTCTGTGAAGTTGGATTTCTCAACTTCTACATGGTATCAGAGCTCTAGACCTGTGGCTGCCTATTTGGTTTTTGAAGATTTCAGATTACAGAGTTTTTATTTATGTGCAAGGGTTTCAAGCTACAACCATTTTTTGCCAAATCAGAGGATTTGTCCATCATTTTTTGAGAGATTTTGAATTTTCTCTCTCAAACGGTGCATGCTGGTGCAAACCAGACTTCACAATTGCGCTTAGAAGACCCAAAAACCCCTATTTTCATATAAAATATGATAGGGTTTGCTGAAAATTGGTTTTTTTGAGTTTTTGGGGTTTTCCAAAAATGCTATCAGAAAAATCCGTATGAACGCCTCGATTTTTGTGCCTTATTTTTTTGGCATCGGATGCATTTTTGAGTTGCCTCGATTTTTGTGCTATTTTTGCCTTGATTTCCATGTCATCTTGATTTCCGTGTTGCCTTGGTTTTTGTGCCATGAAGGTACAGCTGAATATTTTATTAATGTTTTAATCTTTAAATTAATAAAATATTTGGTTTAATGCCTAAATGAGCACTTTTAGTCAAATGGTCATATCTTGGGCATACGGTGTGGAAATCGGGCAAATGAGATATCGTTCGAAAGCTGGTTTCAGGCACTATCCAATGGTGCAAGTTTGATTTTCTGGGTTTGCAGTTTTGATGTATGTTTTGCCAGTCAAAGTCAGATGATGATTTTTGCACTTCGGGAGACATATCTTTTGCGTCTGGACTTGGTTTTGTGCAAACAAATAGGCGTTGGAAAGGTGTGTCAGTGCTCTTTCCAGATTTATAGTCTATTTTATCAAAAAATTTACCAGGTATATTTTATTCAGCTTTGTGTGTTTTTACAGTTTGTGTAATTACTTGGACATTCTGGCACCTACATGGGATCTGTTTGTGTGGGATGGATTATGTTGATATGATTTATCATGGCTGAGAGTTTCAGTTTCTGATTTTTTCATTTGACTGAGTATAATGGGTTTTTCTACTCACCCTTTAGTTGTATTTCTGGGTAAGGATAATTATGAGTCATGGGTAAAGGGCATACTTACACATTGTAAGTGGCTCAATATTTTTCCTTATTTATATGATCTCATACCTGCACTAAACACATCAAGGGGTTTATCAGTATGGGTTATTATTCGAGATCATATTGTAGGGATTATTGGTTGTAGTGTTGATTTTGACACTTTGTGTGCTTTATCCGACATTCGCTGTCCTCACACACTTTGGCAACATCTTTGGGAGATTTTTGGAGACCCTAATATCTCTCCATTCCCAAAGAATCTCGCTGTAGATTGTCTCATCCCTCTTGTTGATGTAAATTTCATACCCTATGATAATTTTACTCTAGAGGAGCTTGAGTATCTTACAGGTCTTGCATGTGCCGATGGTTCAGAGACTTGTATTCATGTTCCCACTCTTCAGATTGAGACTTCATCATCATCTCCTGTTGTTCCTAATTCAGTGCAGTAGGGCATCATTCACCTTCCAGACATAGCTATTTTGGACTCTTATCTTGCAGACATATCTTTCTTGTTTGTTGAGTCTCATATTGCAGATTTGGAGGATTCTTATGAGGAAATTCATCTCCTCTACCCTAATAGTCAGGTTATCATTGTACGCCCACCATTATCAATGCATTCAAAGGTTGCATTTCAAGATTCTCCACATCAATTTGGATTTGGCATCACTTGTTTCAGTTCAGATAGAGAGATTCTTCAGCATCCTATCATGGCACACATCTTGAGACAGATTGGTTCATCACTCTTCATAGGGTTTCTTCAACATCGTCCTTTGGATCCATTTCTTCCCAAGGGGAGGAATATCATTTGCCACTTCAAGATCTCTTTTTGGATTCTACATCAGGCATCTACCATTGTGACAAGAGTTTCTTCATTGTGGGGGGGCCTTCTTCTCTCTTTTTATCTCTCCTATGGAGACCATTGTACATGTACTTATATGATAGAAGTTGTCTATGGGGGGTATCATGTAATCCACCTCCTATCCTTCTTTCATTAGTACATCATATTCCTTCTTTGCATTCTATTTTGGGGAGGAGTTTTGTTCCCACTGGGTTTTCTCCTTTACCCCATTTCATTTAGTTTGCATTGCTTTTGTAAATGGGTACCTGATCAGGCCTAGTTGCCAGGACCCATGTTTCCTTTCATGCATTATAGTTACCTTTGATTTTTTGCACATGTTTGTAGCTACACTCTTGCTCATCTTAAGGGGGGGTGTTAGAGTAAAGGTTTTAACTTAATTATTTTAATTAAGTTGCCTTTATTCCTCTCTTAAGATTTCACCTTTAGTTTGCATATTGTGACATTTAATAATTATATTAATTATTAAATGTTTACCTATTAGGGTTTCTTTTAGGTTTTGCACATTCTCCTTTCTTAAGGATTGATCATTGTAATTTTACACTCTCTGATTAATACATCTTTTAAGCTTTCAGAGCACCTTTGCTTTTTGTCTATAATGTCTTCTTTTGTGACAGGTTATTTGCATGCAGGTGATCTTCAGGGTCTGTGAAGTTGGATTTCTCAACTTCTACATCATATCGGTCAGCAAGGTGGTCATTTACTGGAGAGAAGACCCTTGGCGGCTGGAGATTCCTCATGCACATCGAATTATAACCACCTCATAATAGTCTTAAATGTTGATGAGCATGCACTGATATTACTGCTATGCCAAATTCGAGCTAAGGCAATTTTGTAGGCCTAATAGGTTTTGTGCATGTGTAGCCGCCCCTCCTCTTTTCTACACTTTCCCTAATGTAGCTTCCTCCACGTTTATTGGAGTTGACTACCTTGCTAGGTGGTTGGATAAATAAGGGCTCTGATGTTCTTTTGAGCTCTCTCTCACTGACTAGTCGTAGAATGTTATTTTGATGTAAAGTTTTGAGTTTTTCAGTAATACAACTATGATGATTGTACTCATGTTTTTTCTCTAAATAAAATAAAGTTATAAGTTCGTGCATTTGAGACTATCTTAGTTTTAGGGAATACTTATCCAAGTGGGCCCACTTGGTGAGTATTCCATCCCATACCTTAGTTTAGTTTAGTTGTTATTTTATGTTAAGCTCTTAGTTAAGAATCTGGCATTAACTATTCCTCCAGCCACTAGAATTCCATTATGTGACTATTCCTGCAGCCAAAGTAGACATATTAGTTTCCTGTTTGTTTGCTCAGATCTTTATTTCTGTCATGCATTTCAGTTTAATCTAGTTATTGGTTGATGTTCAACATTTATGTTATTTCCTTCCAAGCAATTAACTTTCAACATTGTGCTTTTCTTAGCTATAGGATAAATATGGCTACTTTGGATTCCTAGTGCATGACCCATTTCAAGTTTACGTCACTGGGTTGAAAATTTAAATGCACCTTGATGATTATTGAAATGGCTATTCAAGTTAGATGTCCAATCTTTGAATCACAACTACAAGGGCTTAGTTGTTAAAATCATTGCAGGCTTAGGCCAACAATTAGGTTTTTTTTTTTTGAAAAATATGAGTGCACTAGATATTGAAGTCCTTGATCCAAAAAATAAAATTGACTTTTGATACATACAAAATAAATTATGTGTTATACAGTCTGCCTATCTCTGAATTGTAATTGGTTTGACTTCAAAACTTGATTAAGGAAAAAATATTCAATAAAAAACTATGAAACCAATTGGAAGCACTAGATATCATAGTTACAAATCTAAATTCAAAAAATTAGAATTTTATCCTTCATGGAAAAAAAGTTATGCATTATACACTGAGCATCACTCCTTAAAAATGTTGTTTACTGGAAAAAACTAGTTTTCGAAGGAGATGGAAAAAGAAGTGTAATCTGATTCCAAAATTTTTGAAAAAAATATATTTAGAATCTATAGAAAAAAATGTCACCAATCACTATTTTTCATTATCTTCAAATTCCTCACGGTTTAGCCGCTATAGGTCTCTGAAAGTGAAGATTTAGTTAAAAAAAATCAGTTCAATGTCTAGTTTGGCCAAAAATTGCAAACTAGTATTGTGGGATCACCCTGGAGATAGTAAGAGAGAGTGGTCTAGAGTATAAGAGATAAACAATGAGTGAGATAGAGAGAGAGAAAGATTATACAACTTGCCGATTATTGAAATTTGACCTCTTGATTACTAAAATTTGACTGTCTAAAAAATTATAAGATCTTCCAAAAACTATAATTTGCATTATAAATCAAAGAGATTCAAAACCTCTCTCAAATATCTTGAAACTATATAAATGAAATATGAATTAAATTATAAGAAATTAAATGTCCATATGTGAATGTATAGAGAGAGAGAGAGGAGGAGAGAGAAGGATGTACATGCAAAGAGGTAGTTCTCGAGCTCAAATAAAGGGATGGAAATAGTGAGAGAGAGGTCTAGAGCATAAGAGATAAATAATGAGCGAGATAGAGAGAAGAAAGATGATACAACTTATTGATTATTGAAATTTGACTATCTAAAAAGTTATAAGATTTTTCAAAAAATAGAATTTGTATTATAACTCTAAGAGATCCAAAACCACTCTCAAGCATCTTGAAACTATATAAATGAAATATAACTTAAAGTATAAGAAATTAAATGTCCATAGGTAAATGTTTATTTCATGTATATAGTTTCATTGGTAGAGAAAGAGAAAGATAAAGACAAAAAAGAGAAAGAGAAAGAGTTCAAGAAAATGCATTCTAAAAAAGCACCATTCACATTTGGCAAGCTCCAAATTTGGCGCTCACCAAATGATGCACTTTCATTTGGTGAGCACCAAATTTGGCGCTTGCCAAATGAGTTGCTTTAGGAAATTCCAAGCTTTAGGCTCAATCATTTGAGCCATTTGGCGAGTGTGAAATTTGGCACTTGCCAAATGGTCATTTCGAGTTAAAAAAAAGTGGCATCTTTTTTGTGTCACATATTTCTACTCTTACCTTGTATTTCATATTTTCTTTTATTTCTCATGGATTATGGCTTATGAATACTATGTTTCCAATATGAAGGAGAAATTTTTTTGGCCATTTCAAAATCGAGGTTAGTAATTTATGGTTCTACTTAATGTCAAACATGAGAGGATTTTCTCTAGAATTCTATAGTATTTGTGTAATTCAACTATGATTTAAGCATAGGTGGTGCTTGTAGTTGATTGCATTTTTTTAATGTAGGATGAATCAAATGAACACTATATAATATGAAAATGTAATATTAGTAGAGTTATATTGTTCCACCCCATGTGGAATTATTAATACACTTTCTAAGCCTCAAGATGATATGCTATATGACAACACAATGTTAATTCATCCACTATAGAACTATTATTTTATTCATGTGATCATAATGGGATTTATATGAAATGTGGGACCATAATGTAAAAAAGCTATCATATTTCCTTGATCTAAAGTGACATGATTAGGAATTCTGTTAGGAATAGGATCATAGATAAATACACAATAAAATAAATATAAATATAAAATATTTTTAAAATAGCACAAAAAAGACACAAATATATGTTATTCACCCAATATGGGATGTTTCCATGGAGAAGCAACTATTCCTTCCTTTATAATATCTAGTAAGATGAAGGGATACAACCTACAACACATTCATTGTACCTTCCTCTTCTCTCTATCATAGTATCCTCACACAATACATACAATCTACTGGAGTAATACAATTTTCTCACATAAAAAGAGGTGTTGACTTCTACTACAAGTAAATCCAACATAATCTCTACCATTAGATCTATGGCCTAATGGTGAGCAGTCTCGATTTACAATGATTAAATATATAAATATATGGCTTTCAAGAGCCTTTCGCTTGAACCCCCATTGAGGTGTGTGTTACTTGGACCCCTTGTCAAGGTGATGGTTCCCTTAAACCCCTTAGGGGGATACCTCATACATCCCCATGCTATAAATATTAACCAATAAGGTTAGGATCAATAACCAACACATTCATTTCAAATGATCATGAAAAGCTATAAAAAAGGGTCACATTCATAATTTCAAGTATACCATCACTCAAATGAACCCTTGGAAATGATTATTTAAATTTTTAATTATCTTAATTAATATTATAATGATGGTTTTGTACTTACCAATTAATCATACAAACAAAACTACATAAATATACACTCCCGCATGACCAATTAACCCTAAGGCTCATGTTGGATGTATCAATTATAGAGTTTATACATTTCTAGAGCTCCTCTTGGAGTTATCAATTATTGATCTCACTAATTTTTTATCCATACAAATATATTCAACTTACTAAATATTCAAATATACATGCTAACTACTAGCTAGTGCGTAATCCTATTGATTATTTTGGGAAGAACTACCATTGCAGGTTTTTAGTGATTCTTAATGAGGATCATCAGACCCATGGAATACATATTGGAACTCCATACCCATGGAATAAATATCTCTACTACGTATTTATCCATGTTATTTTGTAGCTCTAGTATGAAATCATTATTTGATGTTGGCTTATGGTACACTCTTAGTCTATGGCCATTAACTAGAATTTCTCTTCCACTTCTTTCTTTTTGAAGCAATTGAACTACTACATTATTGAATACTTACACTATTTTTATGTTATAAGCATTGAGGGAAATTATTGACAGAGGAAAAGGAACCCTATTCTATGCTCTACCATAGTACCCCATATGAGGAATTTTTAGGACTAGGGATCTTCCACCAAAATGCACCCTACAAGAACCTAAATAGACCTATTGAAGGGAAACTAGTATTTTATATTTAGTTAGATAACAAAGAAGAAGACCAAATTGTAGGATCTATGATATAATATATTATATTGGTATATTGTTTTGCAATCTATTTTAAATTTTAGTATGAGAAATTTTAGAAGAAATATCCAAGAATGTATCATTGTTCAAATAATTAAATAAATTTGAGTACCATTCCTCAAAATTAATGTTAGTATATAAAAGAGTGACAAAGAAATAACTATCCATGATACCTAGTAAATAGAGTAAATGAATCATAAAGTGAATCATTTCACATGACCAAAGGGTACAAGGGAAGAAAAACTATCCATTACATCCATAATATAAATTTTATTTATACGAGATAGTGTCTATAGAGGAGCTCAAATGATGAAGCAGTGATAAGATCGAGACATAGTATTGAGATGGCTTGTCTTATTTTTATCCATAAGTACTATTGATTTACCTTATAATTAAGTAAGAATAACCATATATAGTGAATTTTTTAAGGATTTATCCTATTAATTTATGGACTCAAGGTAGACACATAAAATAGATAGTATTGCTAACATCTCATCTCCAATATTTTTTTTCAAAAATTTGTTCTCTTTAGCATAATGTTTATAATTTTCAATTAGTTATTTCATAGTTGGAAGATTAGATCTCTCCCCCTCACACATCTTCTTAACAAGTACACTCAATTTAATTGGAATGAGGATTATTAAAATGCCTTTAAAAGTATTAAGAGCTATTTGGGTAAACCCACTAGTATAATGCCTCTAGAGTAAGGTTATCCTTTTCTAATTTACACCTGTAAATTGTTTCACACTTTAGCTAATCTTTTGGATTAGCATAATGATGAGGTTAGAGAACATGTTATATTACATCATTTTTCCTCTACTAGATTATGTAACTTGATATTTTCCATTAAAGAAGTAATGTATTTACATAATTTGTTTATAATGCACAAATTAAGACATTACCTTCTCCATATAAAAATAAAGGTGATTGTTAAATTTTTCCCTCTTAAGATTTTATTCTATAAAGCTAACTTATTTGGGAACTTAGGTAAATGGGTCATTATTCTCACTAATTTTGATCTTTATTTTGTCTCTCAAAAATAAATAAAGGGATGGTTCAAGTTATGGCCATTCAACTAGCTAGTTCTCCTTCTCGATTCTTTTCCTAATGACAATATCCTCTTTTTATATCATGATCATCCATAGGAGTTATTTTTTAATAGAATGAGGTGTATAACTATCTCTAGTGCTAGCATGATATTAATTCCTCTCTCTAATAAGTCAATTCCATTTTATTTCCATCTTAACTTTCCATGCACAAACAACATTGCTAAGTATGAAGCTCTTATTTTTGGCTTATATTCAATGCTTTTTCTTAATGTAAAATTTATTAATATATATTATTTTAGATGGTTTTAGTTTTTATTCACAAAGATGAACAATAATTTTTAGTTTCAAAAAATCTTATGTAGAGATAGAAATTAAACTATGTTAATTACATTTTAAAAATAGAAATGGAAAGAAGAATATGAAGATGAAATAGAAGGAAAATAAGGATGATCATGCACAAAAATTTGAAGAATATCATTTAACATTTGAAAATATTCTTTCAAAAAGGTATTTTCAAATGCACTAAAGGTTTGGAAAAAGAGATCCAACAAGGTTAGATAAGTTCCATTCACCAAATAATCCAAAAAAGGAGGTGTGACAAGGTGGTTTAACAAAAACTATAAAAGAAGAATTTTGATATTGTTAAAATACACTAGTTTTCTAACTAAATGATTCAAATTTTGCTTCTTCTAGAATATACAAATTTAAATAAAAATATTTTACATCTACTTAGTTTGGGAAGAAAAAAATAATTTTAATAACATCATAAATAAATCACATTCATTTGATAAAAGTATGAAAGAAGATAATAAATCATTATATACTAGAGATTGAGAGAAATTTTATAAAAGAAAATTGCATAGCAGAAAATAGGATGAAGAGAGAAACCTAGCATCAAACACTAAAGAATACTCTCTAAGATACCAACATGTCATTCAAATATTTGCACTTTATTTTTCATATGTATAACCTAGAATACCAGGATACTTCTATATAATGTGTTAGTTTATCCTAATGATTCAACCAATCTATTCAATCAAATATAGGAACATACTAGTAGTCTACTAGATAAGGAAATTGATAAACAAATAAAAATAAATAAATAGAAATAAAAATAAAAAATAATATAGACCATGGTTGATATTCATAGATTCATTGCATTTTGTTATTGGTCTAGATAAAAATAAACCACATCACATCAAATAAAATATACAAATAAAAATAAACAAAAAAAAACTTGAAAACCTCAATGTGATTGATTTATCTCAAAATACTTGTAAATATAAGGAAAAGGGAAAAAAATTGGGGCTATTTTAGAGTTTTCCTTCAGATCAAGCCCTTGTATTAGTCTTTTGACATCAACAAATAATCAAATAGAAGAAATGATAAAAAAATGTGTGTGCTCTTATCCTATGTACATTAGAAATTTAGACCAATAACAAAATGCAATGAAACTATGAATATGAACCATGGTCTATATGAAAGACTACCAAAGTCTATGAAATTAATTAAATAGGTGGTAGTCTACATCAAATAGATTTTTTCTAGTATATTGTGAGAGATGAAATATAGAGACAAAGAAATATTATTCAAATCAATGAGAAAAATATTACCACAAGATCCTTGAGGATTTAGAAGATGTGCAAATTGAAAGTAATTATGTTTGAGCTTCAATCACCTATGTAGACCAAGAGAGTATAAAAAAAGGTGGAGTCTTTCATCCTTTAAAATAAATTTAGAAAAGTTTATCCAAGAGAGCTAAGTGGTAGAGCTAAGAAATGGAAAGAGATTAAAAAGAATATTTTTCTAAGAGGAATAATAGTTTTGTTTGGTTGAATACACAAACATGGAGCATTACATTTCCAAGCAAGCATTACAATGTGTGGAAATGCATGATTGAGTGGGAAATTATCATTTAAAATTTAGTAATTTGTTTACACATCATGCTTTTATATCGATGAAATATTTAGAATTTTATGTGTTTTTAAAATAGAAATAAAAATGACATTGTGGTCCAAAATATAGACAAATCTTGGTATAGGGTAAATAGGCCAGATTTTAAGCTCAAATGAACCTAGAACATGTTACAAGAGTGGATGCTAAAGTAGACTCAAAATAAAATGTGAAATTATGAAGCTACATAATTTTATATGTTACACATTATTCATATGGTAGTTCTTTTATTTCATAATTAAAATATGAAAATGACAAGCTATGGTCTTAACTAAATGCTTCTCTTTGATCATAGTTAAGGGTAGTACTAGTGTAGTTGAATTGGAGTGCTTTAAATTATCAAAGATGAATTGTTTCAATTATTTGAAAATAACAAAAAAAATAGGACATGCATGGAGGTATCCACAAAATAGAGAGTCAAGAGGCTTTTGATAGCTAAGTTAGTTGAGAGCATATAAAATTAACTCAAACTACATAAAATACGTGCCAAATTTTAGAAGTGTGAAAAGTTGGAAATCACCATTTTAAATTGGTAGGATAATGATTCTTCATACTCTAAAGCTAACTAGTCAAGTTTGAATATGACTATGTTCAACTTTGGAGCCATCTGTTTATCCACTTTGGAGCTAACTATGTAAAGCTTTAGAGCCATTTATTTATCCATTTCGTTGCTAGTTGTAATAATTTTGGTAGATTTAAAAGTACTATGTGGGTGATCCTATAATACTATCATAGATTTTGGTTTAAGTGAGGTTTAAAATTATTTTTTTTTAATAATTTTTAATTTCTATCATTTATAGAGAATGAATAATCAGGAATTTAAGGATGATGTAAAATAATGAGTTGTAAACTTTTCTATATAGATTAAATTTATATTTAAAACATAGAAATTAAAAAAATTATTTTTATTATTTTATAATTTTATTATTAAATTAATTTTTATTTTTCATATTATTTAATCAAATGGTGCTATCCCATAAGACATAACTCTTTTACTACAAATAATCTTTTTCTATGAGTTATTAGAGTTAGATCAATATCCCCAATGTTTAGTGCATAGCTTCTTTGATAATTTATAATTAAATATTTTATTTATTATTAATATTTAAATTAGTACTAACAAAAATTTTAAACCTATATTATTTCATAACACATTTCTCTTAACATGCAAACACACACACATCAATATTTTTTCCTTTCCATTGAAACAATGACATCTATGTGGAGTGTAGTGTATTAATCGATATTCTTCTAATAATATTTATTATTTTCTTAGTGCCTTCAATAGAATTATTATTTTTATTTATTTATTTATTTATTTTATTTTATTTTTATAGTAGACTTACATTCATTGTAAAATAAAACTATATATATATATATATATATATATATATATATATATATATATATATATATATATATATATATATATATATTATAATTTTTGTAAAGCTAAAAATAAGGGTTACACATAAAATACATTTTCTAAATGACTTCATTTGATTCCATAAATGGTGAAGTGTATATATGTATATATCATTTTGATAGATGCAAAGGAAACTTCACTAGGGTTTTGATTTAATGATAGGGGGATTCTATACAAAGGAAATCTAATTTAAGGGGACCTGATCTACCCCCTTCAATATGGAACCCCTTAGGCTTAAATAAATATTTTTTTATAAAAAATATGTAATTTTATGTAAAAATCAAGATGTTGCAAAAGTGAGACACACTATTGTTTGAATAGCCATAAATTATTGATCTCAAATTCTAAATTCTTGTATTTTTCTCAAGTCCTATATTTGTCACAAAAAGAAATATAAAAAAGAGAAAAGTAATATTTACACAATTATTTATGCTAACTTAAAAGGGAAGAAATAAGTAAAAGAATACATCACATATTCTACTTATATAAATCTTGTTATTAATTCTACAATAAGCTTACCATAATAGTTATTTTAACATAAAAATATGCAATATCTTGAATAATAAATAAGACATTATTTTGTTTCATCAAATTATATGCTTATATTTATATAAATATTTTCATAAATTTTAATCTCATTTATTAAATTATTAATTATAATCTATGTTTTTACTTTCATTTACATCTTAAAAACATGTTAGATAAAATATTGAAATAGATATAACTTTCCAAACACTTAAGACCACATATCAATTTCATACTAAAACCAAGCTTAAAATAAAATTAGAGACATAGGTATCCAAGATGAAATATTATTCAATCATCCATTAAACAAGTACAAAAATTACTGAATTGAACATCATGCCACACAATTATAAATATAGCATAGGGTAACCTAGAGTCTCATACAACCTACTAATTAACCAACCGGTAGTCACATGGATGTATCCCACTCATATAGTGAGTAGGTTAAGGCAAGTAACTGTACGTATTCACATTTCTCTCTAAATTAAACTCCATTGACTTATTCTTATCACTTACACATTTATTACATACATTACACAAAACTAGAAGAATCGCAACATAATCAACAAATAGATGTTTCATATACATATATGTTGTATAGAGCACATACCATTGAATTACCATGCATGAAATAACATAGTAATAAAATTTACTCCATAATCATATTGTATCATTAAACTCATTACATGCCAATGTACATTTAACTGCATATCTCATTGAAGTCATAAATGCTGGCAGATATACAAACCCTTTTTGAAAGAGAACACCATATGTAGCTATCTTGTATCCATTAATAATATATAAACTAGTGAACTAAATCAACTATAATTGTAAAAATCTTACTATCAAGGATTCAATTGAGCCAAAAGGTCTTGATATATACAAAACATCACAAATATAATCAAAATATAATGAAAGTAAAACTAACATAAGGTAATATAGCTAACAAACCAAGGCAACCTCACACTATACTACAAGATAAATTAACAAGTCGGTTAGCTCCCAATGCTACAATTGAGACCATCATTCAGTGAGCCATTAACAGATGCAATGCAACATAGATGACATGCCATGAATGAGGCCATGTGAGCACCCATCACATGCTAGATAATGATTCAGAGGAGGCTTCTGTCTGTACTGGTGAATCGATAGGAAAGGGTTGAGGAGGAATGGGGATATCAACAGCTCCTTCTAACATCTGAATCACTCTACTCATAGAAGGTCGTTGAGAAGGGTCATACTGAATGCACCAGAGTCCTAACATGCTCAACTTCTTAACTATAGCTTCATCTTCATCATCTTCTATATTTTCTCCTCTTAGCTTTCGGAATTCCCCCATTTCCACTTGTTTGAATGCCCACTCTGGATAGTAAAATTTGCTAGATCTTGTTGCTTTCATGTCAAAGTTCTTTCTTCCACCCACCATCTCCATGACCAACATACCATAACTGTACACATCTGATCTATCAGTCACGGGTCCATTGCTTCTAGACCACATCTCTGGAGCCACATAACCAGGAGTTCCTCTAGCACCTGTTAAGGAGGCATGGTTTTCTCCTCTATCCATTAGTTTTGCTAGACCAAAATCTGCAACCTTTGGTGAGAAATTAGCATCAAGCAGTACATTATGAGGTTTTATGTCACAGTGCAGGATCTTGCTTCGGCAATCATTATGTAGATATGCAATCCCACGAGCAGTACCCATTGCAATTGAATACAATTGTTTCCAATCCAATACATTCCGATTTTCTCCATAGATATATTTCTCAAGGGAACCATTGACCATGTACTCATAAACTAAGGCTCTTTTAGACCCTTCGAAACAATATCCCAAAAGTCGCACCAAATGCAAGTGGTGGATCCTTCCAATGGTAGCGACTTCATTCATGAATTGGCTTCGACTATGCTTCAAATTATCAAGAATTTTGATAGCGATCATGCATCCATTCGGAAGCTTACCTTTGAAAACTGCACCAAAACCCCCCTCGCCAAGTTTGTCTGCAAATTTGAGGGAGTATTTTTTAATCTGACGATAAGAATACCTAGTGGGAATTCCTCCATGTAAAAAGTTCACGACTGAAGCAGGTCTGGAGTCAAGGGGATCCATATACACTCTAATGTCCTGCTCCTCGATTTGCTGCGCCCTTTTCTTTCGGTTGATTTTGACGTAAATAACAATTATTGCTGAGATAATGAAGATACCCAATAAAGCACCTATACCTGCAATTAAATCTATAGCCAATTCCGATGCTGTTATCTACTTACAAGATCATGGGCTATTATCCATTCGGAGGAACAATTATATGAGAAAATTAATTCCAAATGGAAATCAAAGAAAAAATTTCATACTCTTTAAGTATTTTACCTGCTTCATATCTTGAGGCCATCCACCGTTTCTTCTGGTTCAGAAGCTTTCCTTCAACCAAAAAGGAGAAATTATTCAGAAAAATTCAAATGAAAATTATGTTTATATATCAATTTGTAATTTGAGCCCTAAGCCAATATATGTGATGATGATTTGTATTTTTCAATTTATTTTAAGTGTTTATAACATTTGTTAAGAATTCACAATATATCTTGAATTGAATCTAGGAAAATTCAGAGTCAACAATTCACGTCATCAATTCACCGTCAACAGTTTATCGTCATGATATATTCATCATATATACAATTCATCCGACCAATACATCACCTCCAAAAAAGAAAAAGATACAGAAATTCTACTGAATCCATAAAAATGATATATGAAATGAGTATTATCACGATGATGAAAATATCATGACAATAAACTATTAATGATGAATTGTTGATGGTGAATTTTCCAGTACCGTCTGAACTGCAGAGTATTAAAATCAGATATACAAAAAATCACCATCAGAACAGTTGTACTTATGTGCACCGTCTTGACAAATGCAAAATGGATAGTCCAGGTAATATAGGGCTGCAGAAGTATCGATATAGCATAACCCGCCCGAGGCTTCACAGGAAGAACAACTATCGCTCAGATTCCAAGTGATTTCAAATCCCGTGCGCAGGAGCTCCCCGAGATTATTTTCATTAGTGATGTTATAACTTTTGTCGCCTGGAAGGACAACGCCATAATGAATTTTACAACTTTCATAATTGCTTGATGATAATTGAGAAGGAAGGAAGAAGCATAATTCTTGTGTGTTTCTGCACTCTGAACACTTGATGGAGTGGAGAATGTTGCTGTATGAAGGTTCTGTTTCACAGATAAGAATGGTTCCCCATTTGTATTTATCGGAGAGATAAAAATTGTAACCACCCCATTCGACAGAATAGGAATTAGCAGAGCAATTATCGAAAACGTTGTCATCACAGGCAATCCGAATGGTTCTGCTTGTATAAGACGATTCTGTGATCCCTCCCAATACCTTAAACCAATTTCCGGAACAGAATCCGGACACTGAAAATATATTTAATAAAGTGCTCTGATTTCTTCCGCACTGAACCCTACTAAGACCACTGCAATTGTTGAAGGGGTTTTTGATGAGGGAAGTGTTGCATGTATAAGGGGAACAACTTTGATACGAAGGATAAGAATGAGAAACATTTACTAAGAACGTGGCAAAGCATGTAATAAGGAGGGCAAAGAGAATAGAGAAACCCATGATTTTCAATCGAAATGGGAAAAACTAAATGGGCTTTTCTGAAGATGTAAAGGAACGAACACATTAATGGCGGACAAGTCACTGTAAGAACGAAAACCTCTCAAGGTGCATTCACCAAATTCTCCTAATTTTATTTCACTTACCGTGCAATAAAGTATTTCTTTATTCAGTAGTATATAATTGAATTTAAGTTGCAATTACAACGCCGAAGAGGGCGCTTTCAAAAGGAAAACGATAGGAAATTGTTTATAGAGTTGACAGGGATAGTTTGAGCCATACATTGATTGAAGAATATGGAATTCTATTCTAGCAGAAAGATCAAAGGTGGCTAGAATAAAAGTGGGACGCTAAAAGCAGACATTAAAATAGTGAATGGGAGAGGAAATCCCAAGTACAACGAATGTTTACGATTGAAGCTGGATAAAATAGTTGAACGATGCAACTACTCGTTGCATTTCCTTCCTAAGATCTAATGGCAGGAAGTTGGTTAGAAAGAGATTTTAGAATAGAGAAAGTATTAAGGAATTAATTGGAAAAGTTGCAAGATTTCTGGATTTAGCACCTACCAATAGTTCTTTACAAGTATTTTTTTGGTTAGAAAGAGATTTAGAAAATTAGAAAAAAGGCTTCTAGATTTAGCATCTATTTATAGTTATTTATTTGCAACAAAATGAATTGAGCTCTCTCTGTGGTAAAGATGTTCAATGAAGACCTACACACTCTTTGGATGAAGGAAGGAGATAAAGGAATCAATTCTTTTTGTCATATACTTCAAACATAAACATTATCAAGAGTTAATACCTTCTATCAATGACTAAGAGGGGTAGGCCTATGACAGCCTTATTACCCTTCATTCTATTAATACAAATGCTAATACTTTTTTGACAATAATATCTTTAATATTAATATTACTATTTATTGTTATGTTAACACTCCTCTTTTATTGTAAACATCAAGTCAATACTAATCTAACATTGTCTAATATCATTATTCTATACATTAAAATATTAGCCTTGATTGTATGTAAATTACAGTTCATCAACCTTAAGGTTTCATTGCTTCTCTTTGTTATTAATCTAATATAATCAACACCAATCTAATATAATCTCATATTAATGTTATATTCACTAAGATATTATTCTCCATTGTATTAGGTTACATATTGTTGATTTCCAAGTTTTTTGATACCTCCCTTGACTATTGGCATTTCCCACTGTATAGGAGTGAATTTGAACCCCTCTTGTAAATTCCCCTTCTACGTCCCTCCACCTTAGAAAATCAAACCTGACTAAGAAATTCCATGTCACTTATCTGCAATGCATCCACTTAGCACTTGTCTTTTGTGTCGGTGGGGGAATTTCTGTCAGAGATGCGCACATGGCATGTGGACGTCTGCATGGCACATTGTCGTCCTTGACAGATTCCTACCTCTGGAACCTGCAAGGACATTACGTTCCCCATTGGTGATGAAGTGTAACACCTTTGTGTCTACCAGTCGATTCGAGAACGACTCTTTCCCTCCCATTTTCATCTTCAAATGCATCTATCTCATATTCATTTCATCTTCTACAATCTCTTGGAAAATTCTACACACTAGCTTGATCTCTTGAGCATTGCTTAGCAATTTGTTGCTCCATCAACTCTATTAAGAGTGTGTTGTACTACCATATAAGTTGTGATTTTGGTGTCTTGTGAGACCTCTTTCCTCACCGCTATGGCTATGTCAACTTTTCCAAGTTCGTAGTCTTGCATTCCCCATTCATTGGCCTTGAGTGCCTTTAGGTGGAGGTGGTATTGCTTCTGTCACATATGGATTTTCATTGAATTATTAAATGCAGACATTAATTATTATGTCAAAATTTAGATGGAAATTAAATGATTATTTAATGATGGTTAAAGTTAAATTGGAATCAAAATGAAATTGAAATCAAAATGCAATTATTATGATTTGAATTGTATTTATGTTTATTTCGGGGTTTGTCATTACTGATGATAAATCGAGTGCAAGTGAACGCGGGAACAGGTGAACGTGATGGAAGGCAAGAACAACGATCAGGTAGAGTTGTTTAGCCGATTGACGTTTATGAATAGATGGGATCTCACACACTCACATAGATGAATATTTTAATGTATTTTGCATTTATCATGCTTGCAAATTGAAAATCTAGTTTTAATGAAATTTATCAAAATTGTGAAATTTGCATGTGATTTAAAAGATGATTTAGTTAAAATTGATGAATTTGACTTAAATTAAAATGATTGGATTGATTGTTTAAATTTTTTATTATTAATTGGAAATAATAAGTTTGAAATTTAGAAATTTAAATGAAATAGATTGAATTTCAAAATTTGATTAAAATATAATTAAATAATGTGTTTTTGAAATTAAATGCTTTTTAATTTTGAAATTATGAAATAATGTATTTTTAAATTCAGAAATTGAATTAAAATATTAAATTGGCTAAATGGAGAAAATAGAAAACAAACATCCGTCCAAATTAAAAATTGGAATTTGCATTCAAAATCAAAACTTTAGTTAACATGTGGAAGAAAATATCTTCAAAAAGAGGAAGTAATCAAATTTTGGAGACAGGGAGTTTGAATTTTGATCTGGAGATCAAAATGAGTATTTTGTGGATCTCAATTCTGGATAAAATCAATGCATGAGAAAACAAATATATGAGAGGAAATCCGAAATTGAAGAGACAAAGAATTTGGAGAAAAATTGATTATTAGTGGTAATCAATCACCACTCACCACACACGCATCTGAAGTGAGAAAGGCAGAAAACTACATTCTGCACAGGGAGGAATTGTGTAAGGCGCAGCCAGAGAGGAGCTTCCCTCACTTGCTATGCAGCCTTCACATATTCCCTTCTTCTCACGTGCTGGCAACAGTGAGAGCAGCCTGTGGGAGTCTTCCTTGCCACATAGCCATCAGAGAGAGTTTGGAGTGGCCAGTAAAGGAGTAGGCGCAGGGATCATTACCTTGTCCTACGCAGCCACTAAAGACCCACACATTTGGGAAGGTAGGAAGAGGGCGCAGCCAAGTGAGGAAGCATGCACAGGAACCTCTCCATTCTCTACCACTCACTGCCACTAAGAATCTCCTATGCAGTTGAAAGAAAAGTCCCCATTCACCCCACACGTAGGGAGGTAAGCACACGGCAGTAGAGGGATAGGTGAAGGGGCGACCTGTGTAAAGAGGTGCACAACATAGGGAAGCTAGTAGTGAGACAGTAGATTGGAGAAGAAAGAAGACATTAGAGAGAGTCTTGGGCGCGCATAAAGAAGACAGATAGAGAAGGAAGATGATAGCGTGAGGAGATAGAGAAGAACAATAGGAAGAGAGGCAGGGAGATGCTAGTTTGGAATTCAACACCCCATACACTCTCCTCACACTCACACAACAAAATAAACAGTAAAAGACAAGAGGTGTCAGGAGAAAAAGAACAGAGAACAAAGGATTCAAGAAAAGAAGAGAAAACTCATAATTACATTTCTAGAATTCGTATTTTACCAGGTAGGATTCATAAATTAAATTCTACAATAGATCCTTCAATTCTATATCTCAATTCTAGAAATGAGTATCAGATTTTAAAAGAAAATCTTGTTTGTTAAGATTAGGAAAGAGAGATTTTAAGAATTATTGCAAATTTCTTCTTTTAAATTTTATTGAACTGTAAACAAATCAGACTGTATTATTTTTCTAGAATATTAGACAAATTATAGAAACAGAAGAATTTAGGAAATTCTGATTGAAATCATGAATTAAACGGTAAAATGGATTAGGAGAATCTATTAAACCAAAAAATGATTTTTTATCATTTCAGAAAATAAAACGACCGTGAATAGAAAAATGGATTAAGATTGCTGACAAAAAATAATACTTTGTTGACTGAAAATAAATGACAGAACAAACTTTGAATTTTAACACTATTTTGAAACGAAGGTTATACAAACTTGAAATTTTCACCTATAAACGAAACTGTCAAAACTGAAACAAATAGAAGAGTTATTGTAAATCTGATTAAGGGTTGTTGTTTATTTACTGAAAATATGACAAACTAAAAATAAAACGTTTAAACTTTAAATTTGATTTATTTTGAAAGACATCCAGAATGATATTGAAACAGCATTAATTAACGAGAGTATGAACGAATGAATGTGTACTCTTTTAATTTCTGTTTTTATATGTATTTGATTAGCATACTGGAGTTACACCTTCATTAAACTTTATTGATCATTTTAAATTACTCAATTTAAAATATTAACTTTATGTCTTTTATGAATTTGAACAATGGAAAGAAGTTCTTTTTAAACTGTTTTCGTTTAAACAAAGTTTGATGTTTGATGTTTTTAAAAGATTGCAAAAGACTGTATTTGACTGATAGACCATACATGCTTGATAATGAATTCGCATGTCATGTTTTTTGGGAAAGTTACCTTTCGGGACAGGTGCCGAATATGGGTAAATAGAGAGTGTAGTTTTGCTTTTCCAAAAATTCTTTTATTGTCGTGCGTGACATTTTACTTGGCCAAGTAATTTAAGGACCATTGAAATAGATGGATTTATTGAACTCTCTACCATATCCTAGTATCGAACTTGCTTCTTTCTTAAATGAATTAGAAAAATGAAAATGCTTGTGGTTTACTAGTAATACTAGGCATGCACCAGATTCCATCTTGCTCGTAGACTGCTTTTTACTAAGTGATTCGTGCAGGGTTGGGTATTTCTTGATTGACTAAGAAATTTCGGGGAAGCATAAGCTTCGAGGTTGGGCGGAAAATTCGCCCGATCCTTGTTCTCATCTTCTTGTTGAAGATTTGCTTTTGGATGGAAGATCGACGGACGACATCTTCTTTTATGCTTTATTATTTATGATATATGTAATGATGAGCTTATGTCGACTGAATGCCTAAGTCTCAAATTGTAACTAGATATATTATCATCCATTGTTTTTATAACTGAAATTGTGTATTATGACACTTGTATGATTTAGAATGAATTGTTATGAAATAATCTTATCGACTTTTATGTCGTAGTTTTGTAATCAACTAGTTCTTGATGTCTAAATGAATGGAATGACAACTTTATTTTGAATATAATGGATCTTATTTAAGTAATTGTCGAAGTTTAGAATTTAAGATTTTCACGCTTTACAGCTTCACTATCCTTCTTTCATTGTGGTTTGATAGAGTAGCATTGTGTTTTTTGTAGTGTTTGATATTCTCCTTTCCAGCATTTCCTTTATCGTGTTTCTATTTCTATTTATCTATCTGGTTGTCGGTGGAGGTGGAAACACCAAAGCGAAGGTTTGACTGAGGCAAACCCCTATACATCCCCAACAATTTTCCTCTCTTGGTTGTGTGTAGGTACGTGTACATGTGGAGCTTGCTAGCAAACCAAAATCTTAGTGTGTTGATCTTTGTCACCTTCGCTTTTGTCACCTCCTTTATCATCTTTTTAGTCACTTTGTTTATTTTGTTCATTATCATTCTAGTTAGTATTTTAGATATTAGTTGCTAAGTAGTTAGTTGGTTTTTGCTACTTTCACTGTACTTTCACACTTTCTGGTCATACGGACACCAATGCCCTAGAGAGATGTCAGTGTGTCATGCTACCATCCTTGAACTAGATGTTCTTCTCGAGTAGAGAGCTACTTGAGGTACAGTTTAGGTTCCAAAAACCGGCTCGCTTAGCCCCATCCAAATATTTGAATTAGTAGGGTGATAGAAGCATTTGAGAGTACCCTTCATTCTCTATCTTTGACCTAAAGCACTTATACAACTTGAGGTAGTTTAAGGAAGCTCTCAGGTAAACCCACAAAAGTGGTTTACAATTCAAATGAGGAAGGAAAACTTGTAAAAAATGACCCTAGGGAAAAAAATTTGATTTTGGGGGTTCGAACGAACCAAAAACAAGTTCGCTCGAACCAAGGTTTGAGAAAACCAATTTAATGCATGCACGGAAAAAAAACATCTGAAAAACCCTTTTGAAAAGGGGGTTCGAGCGAACCCCCCTATGTTCTCATTCTCCCCCTCAAGCACTTTGAAAGTCCAAATTTTGCGCTTTGAAGCTCAGGTTAAGGATGAAAATGGAGGAATCTTTACAAACCCAACTAGAATCAGGTAGTCCTTGGAACGAGCTATGCAACGAATATAATTTTAATATGTTTTGGTTTTATTATGTATTTGTTTTTTTAGTTTTACTAAACATCGGTTTTTCATCGAAAAATGAAGGTCTTTGTTCTGCACATGTGGAAAAATAGCAGATTATCAAAAAAATAAATTGAAAAATATGAGTGCACCAGATATTGAAGTCCTTGATTCAACAGAAAAAATTACGCGTTATATACTCGCGCTATGTTTGAATTGTAATTGATTTGACTTCGAAACCCGATTAAAGAAAAAATATTCAATAAAAAACTATCTAACCAAGTGGAAGCACTAGATATTGGAGTTTCAAATCTACATTCGAAAGAATTAGAATTTTATCCTTCAAGGAAAAAAAGTTATGTGTTATATGATGTGTGTCACTTTTTAAAAATGTTGTTTTATGAAAAAAACCAGTTTTCATGGGAGATGGAAAAAGAAGTGCAATATGATTCCAAAAAAATTGAAAAATTTATTTTTAGAATCTATAGACAAAATGTGACAAGACTCTAGTTTGCATCATCTTCAAATTCCTCATGCTTTACCCACTATAGGTGCCCAAATGTAAAGATTTAGTTAAAAATAATAATTTAAGTGTCCAGTTTGGCCAAAAATTGTAAACCACTATTGTGGGATCACCCCCTCCTCTCTCAGCTCTCTATGACTTGGAGCCTTGGTGTGGTTGGTCCCCCTTCTCTACATTTTGGTGAACCCAACGTGAACCATTTTGGTTCTATTTAGCAGTATTGAAAAACCCTTTCCTCATATCCTAAGAGTGTTGTGGGTGTGATCATTGTAAGGCATCTAGCCTTGCAACCCAACCTATGACCACTAGTGGGGCATGTGCAGGATCATGATGGGCCAAAAAGTGGCAATATGTAAGTGATATAATAGCCGATGTGGCTGACGACTTTTTTTTACCCAAAATTGAAGAAACGAAAAGCGTTTTTAAAGGAGATTCTCAACTTTCCACCAATATAAATTATGTTTTACTTTGAATTTAATAAATAATTATTATTCATTTTCTATTTGAATTATGACTAAAGTCCTAAGATAAGCTGATTGAAAATATCTATAGCTTCCAAACGGTATCACATATTTTGAATCTAAAACATGTGTCACATTATATGCTTCACATACTATAGGATTAAAAAAAAAGAAAATTGAATTTCATGAAGTTTTGACCAAGTTAAGGTGGTTAGACTTACGAGTTTTTATATTTTTTAAAAATTGTAATAACAAATTCATAATTAATTATTTACTTGAAAAAAAATTACAAAAAATATGCATCACATCGGGACATGAGTCCTCTACTTATATCTAAAATCTTATAAAAAAATATTATCATTTTATTGTGGTTAGGGTGGTCAGACAAACACCTACTTATTTGTTCCCTAAAATTTAAGTATTACTGCATTGAAATTTCAAATTTTCACCAAATAGATTGTTTTTTTTAAAATAAACCTAGTAGTTTAGAAACTATATTCAATTTTCTACATATTCTATTCTTACATATTTTTGAAATAATATAGATAACTTATTCAAATTTTTACGTCAAGTTGCCTAACTCTGATTTTCTGAATTTTTATTGCCCTTTAAGGGCCTATTTTTTCCATGATGATCCTGCACATACCCAGTGGCGTAGTTGGAAGGTTCCATAGGCATTGTGAAACGCAACCTTAGTTGGGTCACTGTCCATTGTAAAACCTTTGAGGGCTCTATGAAAGTTCTTTTTGGCATACATGATGGCCTCCTTTTTACATTTGCCCATCCCATCTGTGCAACCTACGAGTAGTTCCCCTGGTATAAATTTCACATTACAAGACCTCCCGATGAACTATAACAAAGAGCCATCTCCCTTATACATATCCGCACAAATCAATGGAAACACCATAAGAGGTGTTCTTGTTGACCCCACATGTTGGGTGAATGTCATTACTGAGGAGATTATGCTGATTAATTTCTTACACAAAGATGGGTATGATGAATCCAAGTGTACCATTCGTACACACGATGGGCTTTCTATACCTCCCATCAGCTGCATCACCTTGTCCATCTTAGTTGGACCTAAATTAGTAAATTTACTCTTTGACATAATCTCGAGGTTTGAACTCTTCAGGATGAAACTGGGTATTCCCTGATTGGTCACTATGAATGTATTTCTCTCGGTAGTGCATAAGTGTTTGAAATTCATTCATGAGGGTACAGTGCATGTAGTCCACAACATCGGCTATAAGCCACCAATTGCACATGGTGGCTACTTGCTGGATCATTTCTAGTGTGGCCCCATAGTCCACTTCCTCCAAAGATGGATCTCTTGTGTCGAAACTATGTGAAGTATAAGAGTGGGGGGCATAAAGCCTAAAATGAAATACCCTCCTTCCCCCTATGTCATCTCGCATAGGGCTTTCCTGAAGGTTGGCAGTGATGCCACCTTGGCTCGAAGAAGGGAGGAAGAGAAACATGCTTGAGGTTCTTCTTCCTCCTCTTCCACTCTCTTGCATGTCGCTTCCTCTAGCCCTATTGTGATGTCATAAATTTTTTCTCCTAGGCCTTTAATGGAGAATCCAATGGTGCTCGCTTAGCGAAGGCCCAAGAGTCTGACATTTGAACTTCCCATCTTACCCATGGTGCCTCGACTCATTCGATATGGTAAGGGGAAGGGTCCCCATGGGGATTCCTTTATGTCTCAGCCTTCGTGGTCTCCTACCTCTCCTACCCCTAAGGAAGTGAATGGGAAGAGGCTCACCACTAAGGTGTTAGAGCTTTCTCCCTCGCTATCATTCCATCCTCTCAACCTCTCCCTCATGTTCTCATCCAGAGTCTCTCCCTTCGTCAGAAACGACTGTGATGGACACTTCAATGGTCGAATACGAGTCCTCCATTCCATATCAACCTTCGACCCCTAGCTCCCAGAGTCACAGGAACCACCTTGCATGTGAGCACAAGCATCGACAAAAGGCTCTGGCCACTAAGAAGGCTGCCCTATAGAGGAAGGAGGGGGAGTCAACAATTTTTTCCCCAGCACCTTTTGTCGTATCCTCCGCCCCTATTCCCTTTTCTTCAGTTCCATCAGCTTCAATGCTACTTCTGGCTCTCGCTATGAGCGTAAACATTCCTAACCCAAAGATTGTGTAGGTGTTTATTGATCCTTCGATTGAGCCGCCTCTCTTGATGTCCCTTTCAGATATCCCACCATTTTCGAAGCTCGTGGAAATGTTGAATACCTTGGTGGTGTCCATCATGGTTTTCTCCTCCTCCTTCACACCTTCTACCTTGTCTATGGGGATCTTGCATCCTCCGACAAAGCGAAAGATGGAGGATGGCCCTACAAGTAATGCGGGTTAGAAGAGGAGTTCACCTTCTTTGGAAGGTGGTTTTGCATTAGCATGTGTCGTCCTAGTGACAAAGGAAGTTCTGATGTCCCCGGAGTTTGTCACTACTCCCGAGTCTATCAATGAGCCTAGCAGTGAATCTCGGGTGTCGCCTCCTTCACCTATTGAATTAACACATGGCACTCCTTTGAAGTGCATGTTTAATTCTTTGGATGAGGTTTTGGCCTTATCAACGATCTTCATGAAGTCATTGAATTTTACCCCACAAGAATTGAGCAAAGGAAACCTCAAGGGACCTCAGGTTCCTTGGCTCTTGTTGTGGGTGGGTCAGAGGGTTCCCCCCTTGATATTCTGCCCTTGTAGGCTCATACGCCTTCCTCGTACAATGATCTAGATTGGGAGGCCGGTGACCTCTTGTTTGATGAGGACTAGGGGGCACCTCTTCTTTATCTGTAGATTAGATTGTGTGTGTGTGTATGTGTTCTCCCATGCTTGCATTATGTGTTTCTGGATGACCCTTGTCACCCTTGTAGGTGCTCGGATACAAGAGTGTTTATGTGTCGTAAATCTTCCTCTATTTGTTACATCATTCTTCCTATGTTATGTGTATGGATTTTTTGACAATTAGGGACAATGCAAAGTGTTGGAGGCATTTAGGCACCCCTTCCATGTCAACCCAATTTTTTTATTTTTATTATGTCTTCTCGTGCATTCTTCATATGATTTGATATAGTAGACGGTTGATGATAGTTCATTAATATACTATTATACTTATTTATCTATATTTATGAGCAGTTTTGACCCTAAAATATCAGATCGCCCTTATGTTCCTTGTTCATGATGTTATTGTCTCTTTTTACATTGTTGTTCTCTTATCTTTCATGTTTTCTTTGTGATTTTTTGGTGCTCACGTGTTGTCCCTCACGTGTGCAACAACATTTCCACGGTTATATCTCGCTATGTTTCATGGGCCACAACATCACTTTTTCATTCTTGTTTTTCTCTCCTTAGGATTTCATGTGCATCTGCATTCATCATGCACCATCCTAAGGGGGGCTATAATGTCAATCTGATTTTTTAGAAAATGCATTCGGTGGCCAACAAATCTTTTATTGAAAATCCTTTCAAAACATTTTTTAAAATATCGCATTCCTCAACAAGGACACCTAATGGAATATTTTTCCTTCATCATGGGTTCATAAAGTAAGAATTTGAAAAACCTTCCTCCGAGGAGGGAAGCATCTTCTCTTGTGGGCGAAGTTCTAACCTTCCCCTTGTGAGGGGACCTTCTTCCTTTCGAATTCCTTGATGAAGTGAACACCTTTCAAAAGGATTCCTTGATGTTGAATTGATTTGAAAAAAATATACTCTCTCACTTTCAAAACTGAGCATCCCTTGAATGGAGCCCTTTTCTTTTGAAGGGTTCCCAAGGGACCTCTTTGAAAGTTCTTCCTTCAAGTTTTGACTATCTGTGTGACTGTTTGCTTCTCTGCCCACGTGGCTGTGTTTTGATTTCTAACATGTTTTGTCTACAGATTAACATGTTGCTTTGTAGGTGCGCCTGTGAAGTTGCTTTCCAATCCAACTCTTTGGATTCCCCTACATTGGGAATCCTTTAGGAGAGATTACCTTGGGGGGCACCTCCTTCACATGTTTGAGGGCCTATGAAGCACTTGCATCCTGCAGAATTTGCCTATCATTGGTCTGCAGGCCTTCAGTGCACTTTAATCAACTCTATAGTTTTGAGGATCTACGAATTCCTTTGTTTGAACCTTTGTAGGAGAGAGTACCTGTGGAGTTATTTTCCTACCCTGCACTTTCAAGCTTTCCAAATTATAGCCTTCTTCCTCAACGATTTGGTTATAAATTCTTAAACTCTTCGATCTACTTTACCGAACATTCGTTAACACTCATGCTCACTAAAGTGGGGGAAAAATGCATAGGAGTAAATTTGCACCCCTCTTGTAAATTCCCCTTTTACACCCCTCCACCTTAAAAAATCAAATTCGACTAAGAAATTCCTCATCACTTATCTGCAATGCATCCACTTGGTGCTTGTCCTTTGTGTTAATGGGGGAATTTTTATCGAGGACATGCACGTGACACACAAACATTTGCATGATGTGTTGTCATCCCTAACAAATTCTTTCCTTTAGAACCCGCAGGGACGTTACTTTCCCCATTGGTGATGAAGCTTAAATCCTCTGCGTCTACCAATCGACCTGAGAATGACTCTTTCCCTCCCATTTTCATCTTCAAATGCTTCTATCTCATATTCATTCCATCTTCTACAATCTCTTGGACAATTCTACACACTAGCTTGATCTCTTTAGAATTGCTTAGAAATTTGTTGCTCCATCAAGTCCATTAAGAGCATGGTGTACTATCATAGAACCTATTATTTTGGTGTCTTGCGAGACCTCCTTCATCACCGCGATGGTTGGGTCAACTTTGCTAAATTCATAGTCTTGCATTCTCCCTTCATTGGCCTTGAGTGCCTTTGGGTGGAGGTGGTATTGCTTCATTATCCTTTTTTCGTTGTGGTTTGATAGAGTAGAATTGTGGTTTTTTGTAGTGTTCAATATTCTCCTTTCCAACATTTCCTTTATTGTGTTTCTATTTCTCTTTATCTATTTGGTTGTTCATGGAGGTGGAAACACCAAAGTGGTGGTTTGACTGAGGAAAACCCCTATAAAACCCCAAAAAAATTTCTCTCTTGGTTGTGTGTAGGTATGTGTACGTGTGGAGCTTGCTGGTGAATCAGACTCTTAGTGAGTTGATCTTCATCACCTTCGCTTTCATCACCTCCTTTATCATCTTGCTAATCACTTTTTTTATTTTGTTCATTATCATTCTAGTTAGTATATTAGATATTATCTGCTAAGTAGTTAGTTGGTTTTTTCTCCTTTCATTGTACTTTCACACTTTTTGGTCGTACGAATTCCAACGCGTCACTTCATCATCCCTAACCTACGTTATTGTCCTTGAGCAAAGATCTTCTTGAGGTACAATTTGGTTTCCAGAAACTAGCTTGCTTAGCCCCATCCAAACATTCGAATTGGTAGAGTAACAAAATCACTTGAGAGTGCTCTTCATTCTCTATCTTTGATCTAAAGCACTTATACAACCTAAGGTAGTTTAGGGCAGACCTCTACTCTCAGATCTCCATGACCTAGAGCCTTGGTGTGGTTGGTCCCCCTTTTCTACACCCACCTTTTGATATTTCTCATATAAATGTTAATTTAATTTATTAAATTCATTATTTTATTTTCCTTACAAAAGATAAGACTATTATTAATTAACTAACTAGACAATAATAACATGATTTCTTAATCACCTACTAATCATAATATAAGAGTATTATTTTATCTAAGCAACCATTTAAATATTACTAATGATGCTATCATCATTTAATTATTAAGTTGTTAATAATACTATTATTCAATTTTAAATCAAGCATTAATAATAGTATTGTCCTTTGATTAATGCATAAACATTAATAATGATATTATTACTTAATCGATAAAGAAAATAAATTATTATCTATGCATCATTTCTTAGGATATTAAAAGAACCTACTAGTTATTTATTAACAAAATGATTATAATGAATAAAATAATAATAATCTTAAATGATTCCAGCATTATTTTTTATTCTCCCTTTATATAATATAGTAATATTAAATTAATTTTCATTACATTGTGCATTTTGATAAGTTTATTATTGAACCCTATCTATACTTTAACCTTAATTACAACAATATTGTATAATGATATTATTCCTTAGCAAAAATATTATTATTGAAGGTAAACTAATTAATAGAATTATTACTTAATTTACCAGTATTTACTAACTTGTAAGGACCTGCCTTGAGTACAACTATTAAACCCTAATTTTCTATTGTGTAATTCATTAATTGATAGTTAGATAGGATGAAATCAATAAATGATGCAATCATAATTAGTAACTGGTGATATCATGGACTATATAGGTAAACCCTATAGGATTTATCCCTCTTGGTCTAATCACCAAGATATAAAAATGTTCAAGTAGCGAAAGAGTAATAATTTTTTATGGAATTGTCATAATAAAGGATTGATAAATATTATATCATAGTGTACGTTTTAAACAACAATATGGTCGCCTAGCTCAAAGGATTATGTGACTTATCTCTAAACTACCCGATGGTATCTTATAAATTTAAATAGTCTAAGTGTGAAATGTGGACAACGAGATACCAATTATCTAGTTAGCTAAGTGTACTAGCATTATGTTGAAAGGAATTGTGAATCTTGAAATACTTGTGAAGACCCTATGATAAGATCCTAACATTTATATTAGTTGAATTCAGTCGAATTGACACTTGTGGATAACTAACATGTTTTATAAGTTAACAACATTGAGCATAATTGCATGATAGGAATATAGGATTTCAATATGTGCTTACAATCCCATGTGTTCAAAGGTAAAGTGGATAAAGTGATAAAAGGTGGATTTGTAATAAAAGGGTAACCTAGAACATTTAAATGATTAATTGGATTAATTAATATCCTATATTAGGATGACTAAAGGATATGTGTCTCATGATGTTTTCTTAATTATGAAGGTTGATAAATATGACTTATTAGTGGATTTTAATTTGGGCTTATGATTGAACATTCTTCTATGCAAAGGGTAAACTGAGAATGCAATGCTAGATAAAGTATACTGAAATGATAATATAGAATAATTCTATGATTATTTAGAAATAATTAATATTTTTTATAGGTATATGCCTTATCAAATTGAAAAGATATGAATCCTAAAAGTTAGGTTAATTGGGAATTAGATAGATTGATAAATGTTAATATCACAAATTATTGATATTAGAATTGAGCTTTGTGAATATTTGTGCATGTGGTTGACTTATTTATTTTGCTTTAATTATGATGATTATTGAGCATATTAACATGTGTCTTTGAGTATGCAGGTATAACTACATAGCCTATGGAATTGAAAATCTCTCGGGAACCCTATCTAATTTAATAGTGAAACCAAGACCATAGTCTGTATAAAGGAACTATAGTCTTGTTTGTAATGTGACTTATTTCATAATGTTACATGTGAATGATTGAGATGTAGTTAATTTGTAAAGATAATTTTGAATGTCAATTTTTTTATTGTTATCTTATTTAATGTGACTCCTAGGATGCAAGTTGGTTTCCTAGGCAACAAATTTCGGATGCTTTCTTCTATGGGATTTTTGAGGGACTTCAAAAGCTTATTTTTAATTATTTTCTTGGTTTTTAGGGCCCTAGGATAAGTATCTATGGGTATGTGGTTCTTTTACACCTAAAACATGGTCAAAGACTTTGATTTGACCCCTCTTAATGGCCCATTAAGAGGAGTGACGAAAAACAAGTTTTGGGATGAGGAAAAGATTACTTGTCTTCCCTCAATTCCATTCCCCTAAGTTCATTAATGAATTTTTGGAAGAAAACAAAATAATCACGTGTGAACCCACTTTATAAGAGACCATGGGAAGAGTGCCCAATTATATTCCCATCTCCCAAGAAGTGCTTACACTTGTGTGAGAACTTATGGGAGAGTGTGCTTGAGTGAGAAATAAGAGAGTGACAAGTGTCACTCCCTCATTCATGGAACTCAAGTTAGGTTTTTCTATTTTATTCTCATTTGGGAATGAGAGAGGGGACTCTTTTCTTTTGCTTCTTGTTCTGGTTTGGAAGAGGTTTTTCTACTTGAAAGATTTTAAAGAGTTATTTTGGGGCTTGGCTTTAGAAAATATTAGAAGTAGTAGGAGTTGAAGTTTAATCTCAACTCATCCTCACCTTTTGAAAAGCTCAAGGTGGTGGGCTTCTTGGATTATTTGTGTTTATGTGTAGGGTATGTGAAAAATGATTTAAAATATATGGTTGATGTTTTCTTCCTTGAATTTAAGAGTTCTTGTTGTTTGTTTGTGAAAATGGGATGAGTGTACTGGATTGGCTCCCCCTTCAAGGATGAGAAAAATGTTGGGAAAATGTGTCTCAACCTTGCAATTATATAAAGGTTATTGTTGATAGGATATATATATATATCCTAGTTACACTGATAGGTGTAATATACAATGGCATCAAGGGGGAGAGTGGGATGCATGTAAACAATTTTTTGTTAAATTTTTCAAGAAACTACTAAAATGGCCAACATACATTAATTAAATGATACATTGTAAATCTAGACCATTAACTATTAGGTTTTAGATCTAATGGTGGATATTTTATTGTCCTGTCTTGTCCTAGAATGTAACCCTATTTTATGAGGGTGCTATATTATAGCTAGCGTAGAGAAAGATAGTGACATATTTTGAGAGTTTGTTAGTAGTCATGTAGTCTTTGAATCTCTGAGTGGTGATAATCCTATGAGAAGCTTTCTCTCCAAGTATATTGTAATCTTTGTGATTTGTAAATAATATATTGGGTGGCTTTTGGAGTGTGGGGTTTTTCTCCTGAAAGGGTTTCCCCCACGTAAATCATTGTGTCATGGTATGCATGATATTTATGTTTAAGTTTTTGTAACTGTTAAAGATCTATAAAATTTTTGCATTATTCTCCTCTCAAGATTAGTGTAGGAAGTTGTTCTGCTACCTTAGCTTCCTTACAAGTGGTATCAGAGCTTGATCACCTTTGGTTTCAGTTGTGGTTTGTTGGGTTTTTTGAACAAATCCATATTTGAGTGGGAGCTTGTGCAAAAGATACTTTGTGATCTTGTTGCAAGAATTTTCAAATGGCAAGTTCATCAGGGAGAATAGAGGTGGAGAATTTTTTTGGAAATAATTTTGAAATGTGGAAGCTGAAGATGGAGGATCTATTGATAGATCAAGATCTGTGGGATGCTATGATGAGAATGTTTCAAGGCCTACAGATCCTACTCAGGCTACTCAATATGATGTTATGGACCGTAAAGCCAAGGGTCTAATCAGATTGTGTTTGGCAGACTCTGTTTTAATTAATGTCCATGAGGAGACCTCTACACAAAAACTATGGAAGAAGCTTGGTGGGATGTATCAAGCCAAATCTTTAGTGAACAAGATTTTCTTGAGGAAGAAATTGTATTCCTTGAGAATGGAAGAGGGTAGATGAACCAAAGACCACCTAGAAGAATTCAATATGCTAGTGGCTCAATTGGCATCAGTTGGTGTCAAAATAGATGAGGAGGAGGAATTTCAGATCTTGCTTTGATTTTTGAGATTCTCTTGTTATGGCTATTGGGAGTAATTCTGTTATTTTGAAGACTGAAGATGTGGTGGGTTATTTGCTTTCTGAAGAGATGAGGAGGAAGGCATCCATCACTACCAAGGAGGCCGTAAATGTTCGTGGAAGACCTAAGGAAAAAGGCAAGAAGAATGAAAAGCGTGACAAATCTAAGTCCAGGGGGAGATCTAAATCTCTTGGAAAGTCCAAAGTTATTTTTTGGAACTACGGTAAGCTTGGACATGTTCGTAAGGAGTGCAAAGAAGAAAAAGAAGAAATTTGATTTTGATTTTCATTCCAAGAAAGAAGATGGTGATGCATTGATTGTAGCTTTGGCAACTCATGCAGGTAATGATGCATGGTTAATTGAATCAGGTGCATCTTTCCATATGACCTTTAATAAAGATTGGTTTTTTTAATATGAAGAATTTGATGGAGGTAAGGTGTACTTGGGTGATGATTCTCATTTAGACATTGTTGGCCATGGTAAAGTTAAAATCATATTTCCTAATGGTAGAATGAAATGGATTAATGGTGTGTTGCATATCCCTAGATTAGCATGAAATTTGTTATTTTTGAGAAAACTAATAGATGCGGGTGTGCAGGTAGTATTTTTTGATGCAGGATGTAAGATGGTTAAAGGTGCTATGGTGATTGCTTGAGGTGTTAGATATGGCCAATTTTATAAGCTTGATGCATGCACTATTGAGTGCAATAGTACTTCTATGAAAAGCAAGTCTATGGAAGAAGTGATGGTTTCACCTTCACTAGATGGTCATGACTTTTGGTTACCCAAGGGTGCTCTTTCCTTTTAAACAAAGTTATTTGTAGAGAAAACTATGTTATGGCACCAGAGACTTAGCCATATTGTAGAAAAGGGTCTAAGGACCTTGAAAAATACAAACCTTGTTGAAGGTTTGTCTGATTATAAACTTGAATTTGATTTTTGTGAGCATTACATTTATGGAAAACAAAACCATGTTCAGTTTTTACTCGAGTTCTAATAAATTTTGTGTTGTGTTGGATCTTATTCATTCTGATGTGTTTGGTCCTGTAGATGTTCCTTCAATTGGTAAATCCACATATTATGTTTCATTTATTAATGATTATAGTAGAAGGGCATAAGTATATTTTCTAAAGAGTAAATCTAAGGTTTTCAATCGATTTAAAGAATTTAAAGCAATGGTTGAGTTGTAGACTAGAAATAAAATAAAATGTTTGAGGACTGATAATAACTATGAATTTTTTTCTAATGATTTTGATAGATTTTGTAAATCTTGTGGTATTCATATACATAAGACAACTTCGTATTATCCACAATAGAATGGAGTTGCAGAAAGAATGAACATGATGCTGATGAAGAAGGCTAGGCGTATGTTGAGTGGTGTTGGCCTAGAGAAAAGGTTTTGGGCTGAAGTTGTTGCCACTACCTATTACCTAATTAACAAGTCTCCTACATCATCTCTTGTTGATAAGATGCCTATAGAGGCATGGTCAGGTCACAAGCCTTCATTAAGACATCTTAGAGTTTTTGGTTGCGAGGCATATGCACATGTGCCAAAGGAGAAGTGAAAAAAGTTAGATAACAAGTCTATGAAATGTATCTTCATTAGATACAGTTATGGTGTGAAAGGATACAAGCTTTGGGATCCTATTGTACAAAAGGTAATATATAGTAGAAGTGTTATTTTTAGAGAAACTAAGCCTTCTTTTGTTCCATTGCAGCCAGAACAAAGTAAACAAGAAGCTGTGATTTATTTTCCTTCAACACCTGAGAAAGTTGAATCGAGGCCCAAGGATAAACAAGAAGTTGAGGAGAGCTCATCTAGCTCTGGATCTTCAGAAGAGGAGGAAAAACCTCCAACTCAACTTGTTTGTAGGTCTACAAGGAATAGACAGCCACCTAAAAGGTATACACCTGATGATTGGAGATGTATTTTTCTTTGAATACTAACATGGATGAACTTGGATCTGTAGAAGAGGCATTAGGTATGAATGATGCAGAATCCTGGAAGATTGCTATGTATGAAGAAATGTCATCTTTGAAAAATAATGATACATGGGATCTTGTACCATTTCCTGAAGGACGAAAACCTATTGGTTGCAAATGGGTGTTCAAGAAAAAGATTGGTTTAGATGAAGGTATTTATAATTACAAAGAAAGGTTGGTTGCAAAAGATTACTCTCAAGTTGAGGGTGTTGATTATGGTGAGATATTCTCTCCTGTTGTAAAAATGAAATCCATTAGATTTTTTCTTGCTATTATAGCTGCTTATGATTTAGAGGTTGAACAAATGGATGTGAAAATTGCTTTCCTTCATGGTGACTTGGAGGAGGGTAATTATATGACATGGTCAGAGCACTACGTGGTGAAAGGTAAAAGTAAATTGGTTTGCAAATTGAAGAAATCTTTGTATGGATTAAAGTTCAAAGTCTTAGGATGTGGTACCAGAAATTTGATACATATGTGTTGAGTTTGGGATTTGAGCATTCTAAATCAGATCATTGTGTTTATTATAAAATTGATGGTGATCATTTCCTAATTATTGCATTATATGTTGATGATATGTTATTTTATTGGGAAAGGGAAAGGTATGATTTCAGAATTGAAATCTCAACTTGTTGCTAAATTTGAAATGAAAGATGTTGGTGCAACTAGGAACATTCTTGGGATGGAAATTAAAAGAGATAGAGTGAACGGAAAGCTATGGCTTGACCAAAGTAAGTATGTCAATTCAATTTTACAGAGATTTAACATGAAAGGTTGTAGACCATTGTGTTTTCCTCTTTCTATTGGAACAAATTTATCTATTTTAGATTGTCCAACATCTCCATTAGAGACATAAGACATGAGCAGAGTGCCTTACGAAAGTACAGCTGGAAGTTTGATGTATAATATGGTTTTTACTAAACCAGACATTTCCCAAGTAGTGGGAGTTATTTCCAGATATATGTCTAATCCTAGTAGAGTTCATTGGGATTCAATTAAAAGGGTCTTCAGATACTTGTGTGGTAATTTAGATTATTCCTTATGTTATCATAGTAATATGACTGAAGATGAGATTTCCCTTGATATTCATGGTTATGTGGATTCAGACTGGGTAGGTGATATTGATAGTAGATGGTCCACCAATGCATATGTGTTGGATGAGTAAAAGACAGGATGTGGTTGCTTTTTCCACTACGAAACCAAAGTATATGGTAGCTACTCATGCTTGTAAAGAAGTAATTTGGCTTAAGAGACTATGTTCAGATGTTGGAATAAAACAAGGTGCAGCGACAATTTATTGCATCAGTCAGAGTACGATATGTTAGAGTACAATATGTCTAGCCAAGAACCTAGCATTTCATGCTAGGACCAAGCACATTGATGTACACTATCATTTTGTTCGAGATATGGTCGAAGATGGTAGGGTGAAGTTGGTTAAGGTAGAGACTTTGATGAATGTTGTTGATTCTTTAACTAAGCATGTGAGCACAAAGAAGTTCATATGGTGTTCAAATACTATGGGCCTTTTGGCCCCTAGCAATTAAAAGACAATGTTTACTCCCTCAGATTGCTCTTGCAAGGTGTTCGACAAGTGGGATATTTGATTGGAAAATGTGTCTCAACCTTGCAATTATATAAAGGTTATTTTTTATAGGATATATATATTTCCTAGTTAGGTGTAATATACAATGGTAGCAAGGGGGGAGAGTGGGATGTGTGTAAACAATTTTTTGTTAAATTTTTCAAGAAACTACTAAAATGGATGGCATACATTAAGTAAATGATACATTGTAAATCTAGACCATTAATCATTAGGTTTTAGATCAAATGGTGGATATTTTTTTGGCATGTCTTTCCCTAGAATGTAACCTTATTTTATGAGTGTGATGTATTATGGTTGTGGTAGAGAGAGACGGAGATGTATTCTAAGAGTATGTTAGCAGTCATGTTGTCTCTGAATCTCTGAGTGGTGATACTCCTGTGAGAATCTTTCTCTGCAAGTATATTGTAATCTTTGTGATTTGTGAATAATATATTGGGTGGCTTTTGGAGTGTGGTTTTTTTCTCCCAAAAGGGTTTTCCCCACATAAATCATTGTGTCGTGGTATGCACGATATTTATGTTTATTTATGTTTGAGTTTCTATAACTATTAAAGATCTGTAAAAAAAAATTCATTATTCTCCTCTCAAGATTAGTGTAGGAATTTGTTCTGCTACCTTAGCTTCCTTACAAACAATCCATGTGGGGGATAGGGAGAGGATGCACCTTCTTGGGGGTATTCTCATTACTTAAAAATTAGAAAGGGTATGAGTACCCATGGGTATATAAGAGCCCACTTTAATATTTGGTGTTTGGATGGATGGTATGGTGATATGATAGATGTTGATGTGTAAGAAGGGTGGAAATGGATTTTATCATGCTATGTTTTAAAATAGATATATATTTTTATATACCCCTTGGTCGAGTGCTCCTAGTCTCTTCCCAAAATAAATCCATGAAAGGATTCTTATGTGTGTTTGAAAACCTTGGAATGGGTATTGTTGCAATACATGTTTTCTTTGCTTTCTCTTGTTGGAAAATTTGTATGCATGTCTAAAACCTGGTTCTTATAGGGATCTCCTAACCTAGGGGTGACCTATGAGTAGTTCAACGGTTGGGAGGTGGGCACCCATAGCCATTGGAATTTTTTTATGTTAATGTGTAAGCAAAGAAGGCTTGAAGATGCAACTAAATTGAGAAGATAGTTACTTTCATTTGATTATTGTATCATGTAAACCATGTGTATGAATAGTACTAAATATTTCATCCTTGAAGCTAATGTATGTGTAAATAATCTCATGTATTCATTACTTAAGGGAGCTTGAGTGTTTGGGTGTTTTCATTGACATCAACCCCTTAGAGTTTTTTGGTATAGTTGTAGAGATTGTTGGAGCCTATTGGTGTTGATGAGATTTTTGGTAGTATGTATGTGTTTTAGTTGAGTGAATTGTTATAAAAGCTACAGATGTGTTGAAGAGGTGTTAGTAGTTTTTCTGATGTAGCTAGTTCACTTGGTTTGCAAGTGCTTTTGAGAAAATTTGAATAAAAGAGTATAGTGTGACAGAGGTGTGTTTATTAGTTTTCTATGATTTTCTTCATGGTTGAAGATATGCCTATGCAGTTTCGATGTCATGATTAGAGGTGTTCAATGGTGTTATATCAAGAGTTTTAGGTTCTGGATCGTGTTGCAGTGGCAGTTATGTTTTATAGTATGTTTGTCTGTGAAATAAAGTATTTGAGAGAAATGAGATTGCTCCACAATTCGTTGTCATGAAGGTTATTGTCTTGTAGACATGGAAACATTATTATATTGTTTGTATCTACCTTCCCTTGAGGTTTCAGGTTTTGAGGTATTCCGCAATGTTGGTAAGTGAGTTGGATGTTTGTGTTGGTCTATCTGGTTGCACAAAATGAAAGTGTTCTTCAATTTTAGGTGGTTCTAACAGTAGTGTTGAATATTTTGATGATGTGGAATATTCATGGATGTTGCGGAGTGTTTTTTTGTCGTCCGTGAGATGTTTCCAGACCTAGAGAGGCATGTTTGTGGTCACTTGTTAGTGTTAGTGTAGGTTTGGTTGACCTAGAATACTAGAAATAATTGTGAAAGATGATTGTTGTTTTTGGAAGTGTTGAGAAGTGTGTCGATGTAGATTTGGGTCCTAGTTGACCCATGGCATGGTCTTCCTTCACTTCTTTCATCGTAGAATTTTTAGATGTCAACCTATTTGGTGTTGCATGTTTGAGGTGCATATGTTTCCTTAAGGATGACCTAATTGAGGTTTTTTAGGTCATGGATGGTATAAATGTAAGGAGATTTGTTGGAGATGGTGTTCATGAACATGTGGTGTGAGAAATATGTGAATGTGATCAAGTTTAGTGATGCGAGTGTGAGCTTAAATGCCAATTAATTTCAGATGTGTAGTGATTAAAAGGTGTCTACATTTTAGTAAGATAAGTGATCTCTCTGCACTTTAGTAGAAATAAACCTTTAGAATAAGTGAGATGCATTATTAGTAGTTCATATTTGGCAGTGAGCCACCCCTTTCTTCTATTCTTATTTCTTCTAGATAGTGAGTCCTTCTGGTAGTAAGCTTTTCTTTATTTTCTAGGTAGTGAACCCTTGATAGTGAGCCTAATTGTTTTCAATTTTGCAATTCATATATATGTGAGCTAATCCACACCATTTTTTTTCCCTTCTTAGGTATTCCACGTAAATCTAGTGCTTTTATGTGTTTGGATGTGTTTTGCATTATTGTTCCATATGTTTACATTCTACTAATGCATGATAAGGGTTTAATGGTTGATAAGGGTTTGAAAAGATATTAAGGGATTGAATATTTTAAAGTATACAAATTGATTAACCCCCACCCTCTCAGTTGTCATGTGCATCTAATAATTGGTATCAGATTTGTGGCTCCTAGGAAGAAGCTTAATCACTTGAGGTAGATCTGGATGCCACATAGGAAGGGTGTCAAAGCTCCTATGTTCGATGGAAAATATTATGCCTACTGGAAAGCTAGGATGGTGTCCTTTCTGGTCTCTCTTAGATTTGGAGTCTGGCAGTCAATTGAAAAAGGATATATTATGCCTGAAAATAGTCTGACAAGTGATGATGAGATCAAGGATTATGAAAGAAATGGAAAAGCAAGGAATGCTATCCTGAGTGGTCTTTCTAATTTTGAACTTGGAAAAGTGATAAGTCTAAAATTTGCTAAAGAAGTCTAGACAAGGCTAGAGATTATTTATAAAGGATATGACAAGGTCAAGAAAGTGACTTGATGCAGAACTACAAAGCCAAATTTGAAACCCTAAGGATGTCTGAAGATGAATATATTACTACCTACATGCTCAGAGTTTATGAGGTTGTCAATGCCATCAATGGTCTTGGTGGAAAGCTGGATGAAAGCGAAGTTGTGAAAAATGTATTGAGAACTCTCCTTAAAACTTATAGCTCTAAAGTTTCTAATATTGATGAAGCTCAGAATTTAGATAATTACTATAGAGATCAGATGTATGGTGCTTTAACTTCTATTGAAATGAGAGAGTTTGGTCAAGATGCTAATAGTAAAGAAACTTCTTTTAAGGTCTGCAAAGTAGAAAAGGATGATGAATCATATTGGGATGATCTTGATGAGGTAGAAGCTAAATTTGTTAGAAGACTAAAGAAGGGCACTGGAAAATATAGAGTTAAGTTACATTTCAAATGTTTCAATTGTGGAAAGATAGGTCATTATGCTTCTAAATGTCCAATCAAAGTTACTAATGACAAAAAAGGGATCATAAAGGTAAATTTGTTCAAAATAATTATTATGTTGAAAAGGATAATGGCATTTATAATGATGAGGAATTAGATTATCTAGATGAAATAATTAATGAATGCTTGTTCATGGCTTTAAATGTTGGAACTAATTCTACTAATTTTGAAATATGTGAAGGAATGTGTTCCAAAAATAGGTCATAACATTGAAGGAACTATGTTGACTTCTTTTCATGCTAGAGAGGAGAGGAATTAATGGATCATTGATAGTGGATGCTCAAATCATATGACAGGTGATAAGAGTAACTTTTTTAAGCTTTAAAAGTATGATGGTGGTCTTGTTAAGTTTGGTGATGATACATCTACTAAGATTTGTGGAAAAGGTTTAATTAGTTTTGATGGAAAGAATAAAAGAGATGATGTTCTTTATTTCAAGGGTCTCTGACATAATCTTCTAAGTATAGGAAAAATGTGTGGCAGAAGATATAATCTTGTGTTTCAAGATGGTGGTTGTGAAATCAGAAAAGGAAGCTCTGGTACTCTGGTTGTTGTAGGAACAAGAACAAAATTTAATGTTTATCAACTCAAAGGTAGTGGTGCAAAGTGCTTTATGTCTCAAATTAATTAAAGTTGGCTATGGCATAGAAGAATGGGTTATATTAATTTTGATAGCCTAGTGACGATCAATTCTACTGATGTTGTGAGAGATTTTTCAAAGATTACAAAGCCTATCAATGCAATCTACAAAGAAGAGATTCAAGAGAAATAAATATTCTATTACAAGTCCTTTGGAGTTAGTGAATACAAACCTATGTGGACCTACTAGAATAAGAAGCTCATGTGGTGGTCCAGGTATTTCATGTTATTGATTGATGATTATTCTAGAATGACTTGGCTGATATTTCTCAAATAAAAATTAGAAGCCCTAGATAAGTTTAAAGAATTTAAGTCTACAGTAGAAAATGAGATGGATTTGAAAATCAAAATATTTGAGATATAATAGAGGTGTTTATTTTACTTCAAATGAGTTTAATAGTTTTTGTGAAGATCACAAAATAAAAAGGCATTTATCAGCCCCTAGAACTCCTCAATATAATGGATTTGTGGAAAGGAAAAATGAAAGAAAGTTCAAGAAGAAACTAGGACAATGATGAAGGAAGCTAATCTATTGTATGTCTATTAGAGAGAAGCAATTCATATTGCAATCTATATTCTTAACAAAGGTCAAGAAAGAGTGAACAATTCAAAGACTCCCTATGAGTTATGCTATGGAAATATCCTACTATGAAATATTTCAATTTTTTTGAAAGAAAATGTTATATCAGAAGACTTGAAGAAAACTTAGGAAATTTTGATGCAAGCTGTGATGAAGGAATCTTCTTTGGATACTCTACAAGAAGAAAGGCCTACTGATGCTACAACAAAAGGATGAAAAAGATTGTTGAAAGTGCAAGTGTCAAAGTGGATGAAGAATCACATCAAAGTTCAGTGCTGATTGAAGGATATGAATATGATGAATCCCCTTGTAGTGAAGAAGAAAAGGCTAAAGAGAAAGAAAAAGAGTTGACAATTGAAGAGGAAGAAGCTTTAAAAAAGAACCCTAAGACTCCTAAGTATGTGCTGAAGAATCATTAAAAAGATCAAATCATTGGAGATAAGAGAAAAGGTGTGGTGACAAGAATAAAAGCTGCTATGACATAAGAAAAAGTAAACTTTTGTTTACTTTATGAGGTAGAACATAAAAAAGTGACTAAGACATGCAAAGATGAAAATTGGATCAAAGCTATGAAAGAAGAGTTAGAACAAATATAGAAGAATCTAACATGGTAATTGGTTCCAAAAATGGAAAACAAGAATATGATAGGAATAAAATGGGTGTTCCAGAACAAGTTGATTGAATATGGAAAATTTGTTAGGAACGAGGATAAACTTGTGTGTAAAGGTTACTCACAAGTACAAGGATTAAATTTTGAGGAAAATTTTGCTCCAGTGGAAAGGATGGAAGCTGTCAGGATGTTTTTTAGATTTTACAGCACAAAGATTTCAAATTTTATCAGATGGATGTGTAGTTTGCATTCTTGAATAGTGAGTTGGAAGAAGAGGTATGCATCAAACAATAGAAAGCTTTTCGGTTGTCAGAAGATGCTAACATGGTCTACAAATTGAAGAAAGAATTATATGGAATCAAACAAGCTCCTAGAGTTTGGTATGCAAGGTTAGAAAAGTATTTGTTGAAGTAAGGATTCGGGAAAGGTACTACAGATAGAAATCTATATTTCAAAGTTGAAAGAGAACAAATCTTGGTTATGGTAGTGTATGTTGATGACATAATATTTGGAGGAAATGAAGGTATGTGCAAGAGGTTTGTAGAAGAGATGAAAAAAGAGTTTGAGATGTCAATGTGTGGGGAGATGAATTTCTTCCTTGGGTTGAAGATCAGTCAATCAAAGAAAGGCATAATCATTTAACAGTCAAAGTATGTTAAGGAAATGTTGAAGAAGTTTTGGATGTAGGATTCTAAACCAATATGTACTCCTATGGTTAGTGGTTGTAAGTTGAGCAAGAATGATAAATCTCCTAAAAAAAATTAGAGCAAGTATAGATCAATGATTAGTGGAATGTTATACCTAATTGCTACTAGACCAAATATCATGCATTCAATTTATCTTGTGGCTAGATTTCAAGAATATCCCAAAGAATCTCATGTTACAGTATTAAATGGGATATTTAGATGCTTGAAGGGCACTCTGGACTATGGTTTGTGGTATCCAAAGGATACTGAATTCTTTTTGAGTGCATATACAGATGTTGATTGGGATGGATGTATAGATGAAAAAAGTACAAGTGGTGGTGCTTTCTTTCTTTGAAGTAGGTTGGTTTCATGATTAAGTAAGAAGAAAGATTCAATGTCATTATCTACTACAAAAGAAAAATATATTGCAGCAGCATCATGTTGTACACAAGTGTTGTGGATGAAGAAAAAATTGAAGGATATCAGAGTATCATATGATGAACCTATTCCTATATTATGTGATAATACAAGTGCAATCAATATTTTAAATAATTTGATAATACATTCAAGAACAATGTATATCTCAATTTGGTATCAGTTCTTGAGAGAGAAAGTTAAAGAGAATGAGGTGAAGTTGGAGTATGTGCCTAGTAAGGATCAGGTTTGAGATATTTTAACAAAGGCTCTTCCTAAAGATACTTTTGAGTATCTCTGGTAGAAGTTAGGGGTTATTTCCATTCATTCAATTAGATTCATAAGTGTGTGTGCATCTGTCTGGGAAGAATTTCAAGATATATTCTTGGTGTTGGACTAATGCTGAAGGTTATCTCTCAGGGGGAGTAGGTGGTAGTATTTTTGGTTGGTACAGTCAAATGGAGCATATTTTGTGGCCCTAAGTGGGAGAGTGTAGGAAAGTGAGTTGCTTGTAGGTGTTTCCCTTTGGAGTGTTGTCAAAGGGATATGCAGATGGAAAGTGCAGTAAGAGGAAGTGAAGTATGCATAAAAGATGAAGTTGGTTGTGTCTACGGCCATTTTCTATTCATGTCAAAGGGGGAGAGAGAGTTGTCTAAAAAACATACAGAGATCTAGTGTTGCAGGGGAGAGTGTTATCTAGATAACTCATTAGATAGGGGGAGAAGAAGTCTATGAAATAAAAGTGAAAGAGAGAGTGTGAAGAGTAAAGGTTGCCAAGGTCAGGGGGAACATTGCTTGTTGCAAAGTTGTTGTTGGTTGATTTTTTTATTGATGGTTTTTTAGAGAGTTGGTGTTACCATCAATAAAAAGGGGAGATTGTTGGAAGCTTGAGTTGTTTAGGTGTTTTCAATGATTTCAGCCCCTTAGAGTGTGTTGGTATAGTTGCAGAGATTGTTGGAGCCAATTGGTGTTGATGAGATTGTTGGTAGTATGGATGTGTTGTAGTTCATGTGAAGTATTGTAGATGTTGTAGATGTGTTGAAGAGGTGTTAGTAGTGTTGTTGATGTATTTTCTTCACTTGGTTTCCAAGTGCTTTTGAGAAAATTTAAATAAAAGAGAGTACAATGTGACAAAGGTGTGTTCAATATTTTTCTCTATATTTATTCATGGTTTAAGATATGCCTATGAAGTTTGGATGTGATAATCGGAGGTGTTTAGTGGTGTTATATCTAGAATTTTAGGTTTTGGATCATGTAGAAACACAAGTTTTTGATAGTATGTATGTCTGTGAAACAAAGTGTCTAAGAGAAATGAGATTACTCCACATATTCCAAAGTGAAGGTTCTTGTATTATGGATCTAGAAACATGCTTATATTGTTTGTATATACCTTCCCTTTAAGGTTTTAGGTGTTGAGGTGCTCCACAAGGTTGGTTAGTGAGTTGGATGTCTATGCCAGTGTATTTGGTTGCACAAAATGAAAGTGCTCTTCAGTTTTAGGTGGTTACGGTAGTAGTGTTGAATAATTTAATGATGTGGAATATTATTGGATGTTGTGGAGTGTCTCTATGTGGTCTCTGAGATGTTTACGGAATTGGAGAGGTGTGTTTTTGGTCACTTGTTAGTGTTAGTGCAGGTTTGGCCAACCTAGTGTGCTAGCACTAATTACAAAAGATGATTGTTGTTTGTGGAAGTATTGAGAAACATTTTATTGTAAATTTTGGTCCTAGTTATCCTATGACATGGTTTTCCTTCACTTATTTCATCATGAAACTATTTGGTGTTACACATTTGAGGTACATACATTTCCTTAAGGCTGACCTAATTGAGATTGTTTTAGGTCACAGATGGTATAAATGTTACCAAATTTTTACTACAACTCGATTTTTGGAGCTGGTTAAATTTTGTTATATCTTAAAGTAAAGATTGAGTTAATTGCTACATGTTTTAAGTTGTTGATTGCATCTATATTAGTTATGCATTATTGAGATAACAAAGTTTCAGAAGTATTACTCAAATGCTTTACAAATCAAATGAAGTACAAGCTGATTATACAAATGATTAAGCATTTATTGCTTTCATTTATTTCATGAAATTGTTACATTACACATTTGATTTGATTGCAAGAATACAAATGATAGTACAAATTTGAATTTGGATTCATTTATTTTCAAAATGAAAAGCAAAAAGAGATATTAAGGAATCCACACAAGTCATGGAGTTAACTGTTTGCAATGCATTGTGAGGAGCACCTTGCACTTCTAAAGATGCGAGAGGAAAAAGCATATAAATATGGACATAATTATCATTGCCTGATTATTGTCAGCCGATGTAGAAGTGGTGCACCATCTTTCGTCCTCAAATTCAATCGACCTGCAAAAAGTTGGGAAAGTCCCATTAGAGCTCCGACTATGAACATATCTACATGAACAACCAACAGTAGTGGAGAATGCTACTAATAGTGCAATGAAACAATCAAGCAAAGTGCAGGAACCAAAGCTGAAAGTGTAAACATCATGATATGTATTGTTTTTTGCTAACATTGTTTGTTTCCTGTGCAGGTATAGGAAAATTCATGCAGTTGATTATCTTATGAAGGCATAAAGCATGTGGGGTAAAACAGGCTCCGACAAGGGTAGAGCTCGGCATGCTACCCCTTAAACTTACAAGTGGGCTGAGAAAGAAAGTACAATCATCATGCTCATCTGAGCTATTCAACATGGAGGAGTGAAGCATGTTTTCATTCATCAAACAATTAAGCCTATTGTTCACTCATAACAATCAAGTAACATGTTGTTTTGAAGGCCACAGGTGGACAATAGACTTAATGAGCTCAATCAATTCAACTGAAATGCATCAATTTCATACTTATAAATTTTTAAAACTGTGATATTGTTACCTTATGTCTGTTTCACTTTCTTTTATGTTGTTTCATATGGTTCTATTTTGGAGTAGCAGTGTTCTATCTCTAAATAGTGATAGTGAACAGGCATACATATGCCTCATCAATAAAACATTAAGAAATAATGGAAGTATTTGGAGGAGCTTCAAGTTATCATATGCATTATGATATAGGAGTGTTGAAGTGAGAGTACATGTTTTCTGAAGTATTCATGTGTGATGAATGAGTGGTAGAAGGTATCAAAGAATCATAATGGAAATTGTGTAGTTTCATTTAGTTTAAAACAACAATGAATTTTGAAGAAGCAGGAGAACAATATTCAACTGTGATAGTTTTGTATTATCATCCTATTATTTTAACACATAGCTACAAAATGTTTGACTGGTAAATGAACAAAATACGAGAAGTGGACCAAGTTCCAGAGATGCAGTAATCATGCAGCTATACCTAAACACAAAAAATACAAATACAAGGAGCTTGTTTCAGCTTTTGAGCTAATTTCACACATTTTATAAAGGTTTCCAAAAGTATCTATGTGGGGGAATATTCAAATTTTCAATTGGTCTTTCCATTAATTCCAAATACAATTAGAAGGTAGTGTTCATTTCTAAATAGTCATGATTTATAAATAAAAGTATCACTTGCTTCAATGATAATACAAAGGTTTCTTTCATTTCCATGAATACTCATATTAGCTTGATAACCTAGGAGGTAGTTTTCATTTTAAAATGCTGAGTTTTCTTCCTAACCCACATGGGGTTTTTCATAGAATACAAAAATAAGTATTTTCATTCAGAGAATGGAGTACCCACATAAGGGTTTGAACTCAAAATGCAGAAATGAGAAAATACTTCAGTGATAAAGATTTTTCTATCATTTTCTTTGAATACCCATGTGAAGGTTTTCTATTAAAAATACAGATTCATTCGAAATCTTGAATACCCACATTGGGGTTTTTATCAAAATGGAGTTTTCACCAATTTCAACTAAACCCACTTAGGGTTTTCAACAGAAAATACAAGATAAACATTTTCTTTCAGAATCAAAGAATACCCATGTAAGGTTTTTGCAAAAATATGCAAATTACATACTAAAACCATGGGTTGAGCCCATTAATGAAGAGGAATTACAAAAGAATGTAATAGAATCAAATGCAGATTCAAAGTTAGAATACCCATTTTATGCATGATTGGTCGCGGCCTGGAGAGAGTTCTTGGCTCATAGAATGTTTATCAACTCTCAGAGGAGTAAGAAACCCATTTAATTTTCCATAAAGATTAAAAATATTTGAAGCAAACAATGATTACAATGAAGATTTCTTTATAGAAATCCATTATCAAGAGCATGTAATGGTGCGGCCTATGTGATGGCCTACAAATTTACAAATAGAAATCATCTTTTGTGGAGATAAAGCTTTCATAAGCTTTCTTTTGAGTGAGAAGTAAACAACAGAGTTAGAGCTTACCCTTGTGATGATAATGGAGAAGGAGAAACTGTGGCCTAGCTCATTGCAAGAACCAGAAGTAGTGGGTTGAAATCATCAATGGTGCGGCCAGAATGAGATAAAACAACAATAGAGGAAAATGAACTCAAAAGTCAGACATTAAACACATGTGAAGGCCACAGCCTTAATGGTTGTTTTTGCTTCCAAAATGCAATGGAAAAATCCAAAAAATGCCATAAAATAGCTTACCACGAATTGCAGAGAAGGGTCAACCAAATTGGAGTTAAATTTTGAAGCTTCCAAGATATTTTCCAAGCTAAAAATCAAACCCTAATGATGGCGGCACATTTCTTCCAGGGAGAGCGAGTTTCTTAAAGTGACAAAGTGAAAATGAGATGATGTTTAGGGTTTTCTTTTGGTTTTACTAAGTTTTCCCTAATTTGAAGTTAGGGGGGCTATGCTTACATTTATTTTTTAAAGTATTAATGCCTTAGTTAAATACCATGGTGACTAAATGCTTAAGTCGGCCCCCTTTCACTTTTCATTTGACATAATTTTTTCCTAAGTGTTTTAGGGTTAGGAATTTAGAGATGTTTCAAAGTATGCCTTGCCTTGATGAAAGAAATATCAATTGAAGATAAGTATTGGGTTCTGACCTTAGGCATTTTTATTTTTCAATTGATTTTTAGAGAAAAATAATTAATTATGTAATGGAGATAACTCTATTATTTTTATGATTTTTTATAAGAAAAAACAAGATTGTATTAGAGATATAAGGTTGATAATTTGTACGAATTTCTATCTTTAATTGCAAAATAAAGCAATTGTAAAAAGTCTGCAAACCTTGTAAAGCAAGAATAAAACAATGCTTTATAAATTGTTTTATTTCTTTGCTATTTTTAGCAAATTGGTGTTGACTATTTCCTCTTGGTCAGATTTCAGCTTCTTGGTGGAGAGATAAGGTGTTTTTCTTTTCTTTTATAGAAAAACAAATATATTTTTAGGAGCTTTTCAGTATGTACATGCAAAAAGTGAGACTTTTCCACTTTGTGTTGACTTCTTGGGCAGTTTTTGATGGCTTTCCTGGAGCTTTTTCTTTGAGCTCGGATTAGGGTTTTGAGGTATATCTTTGAGAAAAATTTAGTGTTTTTCAGTCCAAATTATTGATTCTTTCTTTCATGCAAAACAGAGAGTCTTGTAACTCAAAAATTTGTACTCAGACTTGATATACTCCTTTAGTTAATAGAAACAACTTTTCCTATTTCTCAATTTTGTGTCAATTGCAGTTTTTAGTTTGATTTAATTTGTGATTTATGTTTATAGAATCCTTGTCATGTCCTTGAATTGCAGTTTTAAGTAGAAAGATCATAGATGCAGGTTGCATATTGCATTCACAATCAAAATCTCCATGCAAATTATTATTGTGTTAAGTGTCATGAGAAGTTGTGAATTCTTGTTGTTTTTTCTGTGTACTGTTTGTGAGAAAAACATAGTCATCATTTAAGTCACCATTAAGTTCTAAAATCATTTTAAGTTATAGGTTTCATTCTAGTTCATCTTTCTCTCCCTTTTCCCAAAAAATTACTTAGAACAAGATTCATCTTTCAGAGAACCATCTCACTCTGGAGATTCCCTTTCTGTATAGATCACCCAAATTTGAAAAGGATTTCCATGTTTCAATAGATAGTTTGATTTCTGCAAAATCTAACAAGGGTGCATATCTGATTGATAACAATTTATGGCACACCTGGTGGGACCCTGAAAATCAATTTTAGAGAGGTTTTAATATTTTTAAAGTTGTTGTTTGGTGTATGCAACAAGTTTCTCAACCTTTTGGAGGCCATTTTTCAATATACCTGGTGACTCTGATCCTGATTTTACATGCAGACTTAGTGTAGCCTACGCATGAGTAGAATACAAACAATATCTAGTTCAATATCTTTTGAGTACCTATAGCTATCCCCACCACGAAGGAGAGGTGGAATAGTAAAAAGGTTGTTTGGTACACCAGGGAGGTCAGCATCAACACCTCCAATTCTGAATTCTATAGTCATATCACCAGGAAGTCCTATTCTTGTATCACAAGCACCACCAATGGCAAGACCACATTCTTTTGCACCTTTTAATGGGGGCAACCCATTGAATATTGCCTTTCTTTACTGGAAAAGAATAAACTACAACCATCAAACACATTTGTGATGTGTCCACTCTATGTTGAGTGCATAACATTACTTAGGAGAACATAGCACTCAGACTCTTGGCTGTGTCACTCAAGGGAAAAGTGTTGCAATGATTCAGAGGCCTCGCAAAAAATTCTATCGCAACATGGGATGCATTAGGCGATGGTCTGTATCAGTACTTTGTTGAAAAATTAGATCATGCATCTTTGTTGGAGCAGCTGAGCATGATCAAAAGAGCCCCGCATGAGCACTTGGTTGATTTCAACTATCGATTTTAGAGAAATTGGGACAGAATCCCTAAGATGGTAAAGCCTTTACCAACTCATGCCTTTCTTTATTTCTTAAAAGCCTTAAATAGTAAAATTTTAGTTATGACCCAATCTATAGGTGGGCACACGCTCCCCAACACTTATGACATCACCATTAGAGTTGAGAACTATCTCATTCAAGTTGGGGAAATTTCCCCTAGGCTGCCCATGCCTCTATTTCTAGATATTCAAATGCCTACACCTACATCTTTGCCTCCCTTAGCGATTGGTCCTGTTGTCCCAGCAATAGGTTATCAGACTGGAGCCCAATAAATTGTTGCTCCAGCCCAAAACCAAGAGTTTCAATATATAAAAAGCATACTGAAAACCTTTGGGAATGATCTCGTCAGCATTAAGAAGCAAGTTGGCCAAGAACATAAGCCATATCAAGCCTCATACCAACAAAACCAACATAATGGGCTAGCCTTTCAAAATGATTACCAAAGCCAAAGGAAAATTTTTAATCGTAGACCTTTCCAACCCTACAATCCGAATGCTACCAGTTCATCAAAGGAACTCGTACTGAAAAATAACCTTGCCCAAGATTGTGATTGGTGCTATACATGCAATCAACCCCATATCTAGTTACCATGAACTAACGACATGAGAAATTAGGCCTTAATGGTCCAAAATAGTTATGTAGGTTCAGAAAGTGTTCCAACTCAAAGTCTGAAACAACAAGAAAGCTTTGAGGTTGCTTTGCCAAATTGGTAGAGTTTTGAGTTATGTGGCATGAACGGTCAGGATCAGCAAGATTCACCTGTTTCAGCCAACACGAGATCAAAAAAGAGAGCCATGGACTTGGGGCAACAAGCTGGAAATTCACAGCAACAACTTACAAAAGAAAAATAGCCTGTTTCTGCATCTAATACTAATGCTACAACGCAACCTAAGGTGCAAATTCTGCAAAGAGTACAAGAAATACCTAGCAAATAGCAGTAAAAAATGCAACCACAACCTTTACAAAAAGGAAGCAATGTTGCTATCACAAAAAACCAGCAAAAGGTAACTCTTGTTTCCTTCAACATGGTTGAACATCTTAAGAAAGCTACCGTCAATATGTTAGTTATGGATGCATTGCATATTCCAGGTCAAAAGAGTTTTTTGCAGGATGCTTTAGCAGAGCTTTCTGTTTATGATAACAATCAAAGGAATGCCAAAGTTGTGCTCACAAACAGCTCAGAAGCCAAGAGTGAACAGAAAACTAAAGAGGTAAAGCCTCCTCCATTTTATTTGAGTCTGATCATTGGAGATAAATTAGTGCATAACTGTATGATCGACTCTAGTGCAAGTAGCTTCGTTATGCCTAAAAGCTTAGCTGATGCATTAGGTCTTGTTTATGAACCCAATTCTCAAAAGGGTGTAGTTCAGTTGGATGGGTCTGCTATTAAAACTGCTGGAATAGTAAAAAAATTAGCTCTTACTTTGCATGCATCCCCTAGTTTTGTGATCCATCAAGATATACATGTTATTGATTTGCCACCTCACTTTGCCATTTTCCTTTCAAGGGATTTTACAGCCAAGCTGGGTGGGTTTTTGTCTTCCGATTGGTCTCACCTATTTTTTAGAACAAGGTATGGTACGAAAGTGACCATAAAATTTGAAGCTCTAGCCAAAGACCATATCGAACCATACGTCCCGAGCCCCATAAACGCTAACCTCTACACCACCCCTATACTAGAGGAGCAAACCATGACCTTAGACCATAGCACCCATGTAGAGAATATAAATCTAAATGAATGGGCAGCCGAAGATCATGAGCTTGATCCTTTCCAGCACATAGAAGAGATAGGATTAGGGTTTTATATGATTCATGAACCTGATTTTGATATGCCTAATCTGTTTAAAAAGGAAGGACAACCTACACAAAAGTACAATGAACTTTGGAAGCTTTATTTTGATGGCTCGAGGAGCAGTGTAGGTGTTGGTGGTGGAGCCATGCTGATTTCATCAGAGGGAGATAAATATTATTCAGCTTTCAAGTTCTCATTCAGCTGTACAAATAATACGGTTGAATACGAAGCACTTGTACATGGCCTAGAATGGGCCCGAAAGAGAGGTATTAAATGCATGTGTGTTTATGGTGATTCTGAATTGATAGTGAATCAAGTTAGAAATCTGAATGTTGTAAAGAATGATTCACTTAAAAAATACAAGCATCGTTTATGGGATTTGATTGAAGATTTTGATGCTTTCAATATATGTTCAGTTCCTAGAAATGAAAATAAGCATGCAGATAGGCTTGTTTCCATAGGAGCTCAGTTTGATATTTCGAATGAAATTCACAAAGTAGAGGCATGTCAATATGTGAAGATTATAGTCAAACCTTTTGTACCTGACAATAATGTGAGTTGGCGGGTTTTTGATAGCAATGAACAAATTATAAGTTTCTTAATTGCTGAAGCAAAATTTGCAGATGGGAACCAACCAAAGTGGTAGCAGCAGTATGATAATCAAATTGTTTAATTAAAGACAAACAAGCTGCCAAAGGGTTTTGTGACTTTAGAATCTATTTTCAACTCAGATGACCAAGTACGAAAAGATAAATGCAGCATGACTATTAAGGAAGAACACTATGAGGTGATTGAGATTTTCAAAGGTAACCTTCTTAAGCTGGGAAAGGTATGTAATAAAGAGGAAAATCAAGCTTTTATTCTATTATGTCAAGATTTTAGTGATGTCTTTTCTTGGGAATACAAAGATCTGAAAGGCTTTGATCCAGAACTAGCCCAGTATACTATTGAACTAGAACCTGATGCTAAACTTGTAAGACAGAAACAAAGACCTCTTAACCCCAAACTAGAGCACCTTATGAGGGTTGAACTGAATAAGTTAGTTGAGAGTGGTATTATTTCTCCTATCAAGCATACTTCCTGGGTGTCTAATTTAGTTCCAGTTAGGAAGAAAAGTAAGGAAATCAGATGTGTGTCAATTTCTGAGATTTAAATAAAGCATCACTGAAGGATCACTATTCACTCCCTTCTATGGAGCAGATTTTACAAGCAGTTTCTGGTTCTGACAGATTTTCTTTGTTGGATGGGTATTCAAGTTATAACCAGAATTTGGTCAAACAGGAGGATCAGTTCAAAAAAATATTTAGAACTAAATGGGGCACCATGGCCTATAAAAAGATGCCTTTCGGCTTATCCAACGTTGGAGCAACATTTCAACATGCGATGGACATGGCCTTTCATTGCCTCATGAACAAGTTTGTTTTGGTTTATTTAGATGATATTACTATTTTTTCCAGAAATGCTAATGAACATTTTGAGCATTTGAAATAGATTTTTCAAAGGTCCAAGGAGTTTGGAGTATCTCTCAATCCGAAAAAATGTATTTTTTCTATGCGCGAAGGTAAACTCCTTGGACACATTGTTTCAAAGCAAGGTATTTCTATAGATTCTGAGTGAGTTTCTGCTATTCTTGAATTACCATTACTAGCCCACAAGAAAAGCTTACAAAGCTTTCTTGGAAGAATAAATTTTGTAAGGATATTCATACCTAACATTGCAACTTTGTTGCAACCTCTCACTACTATGCTTGAGAAAAATGTCTTTTAGTTGGACCAAGGAAGGTAAGAGGAGCTTTGAGCAGATAAAAGAAGCCCTTGCAGCTGCTCTACTCTCATTAATCCAAACTATGACAAATATTTTATTCTTTATGCCTTTGGAGGAGTTGACACCATTTATGCTATGTTGTGCCAACAAAATGATGATGGTTGATGCACATGTACAACGTCTTGGGATAAAAAGATTCAACTCTCACTTTATACATCAAATAGATGATGGTTGATGCACATGTACAACATCAATATCCAACTTTTGATATAAAAAAAAATATGAAGGGGATACTTATTGAACCCTATTGATTATATGAAGGAATAATAATCTTAAAGAATGTTTTATTATATATATATATATAAAATTTTAAACTTAATTATTACAGATATTTGATTTATATATATGTATGATTTTTAATTTTTTGATAAATCTATAATCTCTTCTAAATGTAATATTCAAATAGATAGAAATTTAAAATATTATTTATCTTTGTTAAAAAAAGTTAATGTTTTTTAAAATTAAAAGTTTTTTTTATAAATGTAGCAAGTATATGAGGCACATGACCCTATGGGGCCGTGAACCCCTGTGGGTTGTGGCCTCCATAGAAGCTGCTACCCCACCATAATGGTGTGTGGATATATGGAGTCGCTTCCCCATATGGGGTGTGGCCTCCATAACCATGATTCTTGTGGAAAATAAAAAGGGTTGTGGGCCATTATATGATTATTTTTAGACATTTAATATGCATTTAAATAATTTTATTTATAACATGACAACATATAAACATATGCATGCTTCAAATATTCACAATAAAACAGAGAAGAGAAAAGTAGATCAATGGAAGTATAGGGCATACATCCGTAAAATCAATACAAATGCATGTGTAAAACATAGAGGATGGGTCTATATAAATATATAAATGTTGCAAAAAAAGGTATATATAAATTGTATATTTTGCATATATTGCCTAGAAGTAAATATATTTATTGTGGATTAAAATTAAATAAACCATGAAGACTAAGATGATTTTTCTGTATATAAATGGATTTCATGTGAAAAAGAAAAAATATACAAACAATTCTGAAAAAATATTAACTAGAATGAAGAGGGAAAGGGATGGAGAGTAGAAAATATGGAGGAGCCTTTTCCATTTTCCTTGAAACCCCTATGTGATTTCTTTATTTCTAGCAAACTTGCAAATGCAAATGAGAAGAACAAGAGAAGAGTTAACTTTTATAAAAAAATATTTATGCCTTAGGGTTAGTGGTTGATGCCCTAAGATGTAAGGGCCCATATTAGATGTAATATAATGGTCAAGAATGAATACACATTCTTTTAATTGCAATAAAGGGTTACTTTTTATAATCCTGCTTAATTAATAAATAGGTACATGGCGGGGGACATGGAACTAAGTCCCTTAACTTTAAGTTGTAACTTAAAGTTACTCTTTTTATACTTGAGTGTGAACTATGGAATTTAACAAATAAATTAAATTCACTTTTGTAATAATTTAAATATGAACTCTGACATTCGTTATTAATTAAACTGATATCTTATAGAGAAAAAGAAAATCTAACTCCTTGAATTAAAATTCAAGGCCCTCACAAGGCTAGTGTTCCCATGAGATAATGTGATATTAATTATTAATTATTTTATGTAAAAATTAGGCCATAAAGGTTAACGTGTATTTAAATTTAAAATAGATTTAGGAACTGTTATTTATATTAAAGCGAGTAATAATATTATTATTATGATTATTAATATTAATATCAATATTAACAAGGATGTTAATCATCATATCAATAATGATTTGGGAATTCATATTGATATAATCATGGGTGCTAATGATAATGAAATATTAATATGTGGATTATTATTATTATGGGTTTAATATTAATACTAATATTGCCTTGGAAATATAACATTTATACTAAGAGTAACACCTTCCTCTTAACACATAATCATTAAATTTAATTATTGAAATAAGGAAGGTTAATTACATAAAGGTGTAATAAGTATAGCCTAGTCAAGTATAACATCGATTGATAGAGTGATGTTAAGCCTATCTAGTCATGTCAATTAAATGCATCAAATGGTTTAACTTGGAAGATAAGAATAATTAACCATATTTAAACTTTAATCCCTTTTGTATCAATCTTCTAGAATGAGATAATACTTGTAAGAATTCAACATCATGATAGTGTGGTTTAAATGGAGTACCTAGGTGTAATTATGTGATCATTAAATGAGTAACCTCTATACTTAAGTAACTAGATTAACCCTAGGTTAACATAAGATGTGTTACAAGTAAACACAAGTTTTTTTGTATGGTGTATTCCTTTAAAGTTAATTTCTATGCTTGAGCTAGGTGGTTGCAACATGGAGTTGCAATATAGTTCAAAACATGACTATTCCTCAACACAATTTAATGCATGTGTACTTGGTTAATTTTTAATATTTAATTAACATTAAAAAATAGTAAGGTTTTCTTAGCAAAAATTTGGGACATTACATTTCATATCAAAGTGATGGGTACAATAGATCAAGAGCTTTGAGAGTTATTTGGGTCTAGGTTAATGTATGCATTAGTGATGTGCAAGTCACAAGGTATAGAGAGAATAAAGTGTGAGATCGATTTTAACAATCAAACTTGATAAAATGTATATGGCACCAAGAATTAACTTTTTTATATCATCTTGGATGACATAAAAAATTTATTACGATGATTCAAAATTTCCTAGTTCATATATCATTTTGGTTGTATTACACTTTTTTAATAAGGTGATTAGAAGTATTTTTCTCTTGTGAAAACCAAACTGAAACCATATAATCAACAAAGACAAAACAAAATGATTATTTAGAAAAGCATCAATATCATTAAAGATAAATATTATTATAAATCCCTTTCATGTTGACCTATGACTTCTACTCTTGGCAAATATGAAACAATGTTCATGAGGCATGACTAATGTGTGAAAAGTATAAGTTGAAAAAGGTGAAACATTATTTCGAATTTGAATAATGATAAAACATAAGGCAACAGAGTATAAAATCCTTGAAATTTTAAAACACTTGGAAACATGGATAGCATAAAGGTTAGACCTTATGTATCCCACATCGAACTCAAACCATGCTTAAGAATTTGATGCTAACAAAGGCCTACCTAGTAATAATTGTAACACTTGATGCATCCACCTAGTGAAAAGTGGTCCAATTGCATTAATAATGAATCAAGTGATTTTAAGACTGCTTATTCCATAAAAGGATGAAATATAGGTGAAGAGGCTAAGATTTATGGCACCTTGTCTAAATAATAGTATCTATACGGATGTTTGAGTGTCTTAAAAACCAAGAGATGTTTATATAGAATTAAAACTTCGTTCCAATCAGCTAACGTTTCCATTATGAACCTTGAGTTATATAAAAAAGGGGCTTGTGGAATATTGATGTTTGAAAATCATGGCACCCACCTACATATAGTCACCTAAAAACCAACTTGAAAAGAGCTAACAGGTGGAAAAGGAGGGGTTGTGTCATTGTAAGAAACCTCATAAAACCTTTATAGAGGTCTACACATGTGTTGCAGGTCCAATAAAAATTTTAAGAGGCATAAAACCAACTACATAGACACAAACTAAGTTGTAAAAAATAGACTATTGTTGTGGGTAGTTGTAGCAATGGATATAGGTGACTTCCAACAATTTCAGCTTCATAAGCTACTTTAAACTTACAAATAAAAACTCATACTTTTAGAAAAAAAAATCTATATAACATTACTTGTATCCACACACACAATATCAAAGAGCAATGACTTGAAAATAATTATTAAATAGTTTCATTAGCTTAGAGAATACAAACAGTTACAATAATTTACACATTTACAACTAGTGCTAGAAAATATGGAGTCTATTGTCCTCCTCTTTGCAAACTTTCTATTTGCTACATGCCTCTCTGGCTACTGTGAAAATATTCCTTTTTTTGGCCTCCTTTTTCCCTTTGCTACTTTCTCTATTTTCCCTATTTTTTGCTATTCTAACCACTTTTTCCTTTTTTTTTTCCTCCTCCTTTTTATAGTTTTGTTCTTCTTCTCAAAGATACCCCCAAATTTGGAAACTTCCCCAATTTTTTTGTCTAAATAGTTGCAACGTCCAAAATCTAGCATTAATTTCTCCAACTACCTATTTTTGAGCTCAAAATCTCTTGCTCAAATTTTCCCGTTATCATGTTTTTGTTGTTTCTACGAGCATTAAATGAGCATTTGGGTAGGTTAAGCTGCCCTCAAACAAAACAAAATCAATTTTAAATTTTAAAACTTCTAATAGCTCCTTCACATGGTAGTGATTGGAGGAAATAAAAAAAGTTAAAATAAAATGATGCCCCTACATCAAACTACTGGGCTAGAAAGTTTAGTGAGCCCCTACTCACTATGTAAAACTCTATGTTGATGTAGGTTAATATTCTTATTATTGTAGGTCAACAACTCTTTCATCATGTGTTAACTGGAATGATTCTAGCTCTGTTGGACTTATCCACATTGCATCTTCTACTGTTCTACCCTTCCATTTCACTAGATACTCACTATACTTATTGCCCCTTGTCTTCCTAATCACCCTAGAATCCAAAATGTCTTCAATTTCCTCTCATGTTTTCTTAGTTAGCTACTCCTTTTATTGTTTTGGTAATATTTTCTCTTTTTATTGCTGCTGCAATGTCTCTCCCTCATGATAAGCATATAAATTTGAAACATTAAAGATAGGTGAGTTTCCAAACCTTGAGGAAGCTCCAACTCGTAGGCATTTGGTGAAAACTTCTTGATGATCTTGCATGGTCCAATATTCTTCCACTTGAGTTTTTTGTAGGCATGGCTAGGGAATCTTTCCTTTCATAGATGTGCCAATACCATATCTCCATCTTCAAAATTATTTTCTTCTCTTCAAATCAGCCTTTTTTTATACTGTTGGCTGCTCCAATTGAGTTTTTATCTCACTTGTTGATGTAAATCTTGCATATGTTTGGAGAAATGCTCTGCTTCAACACTTCTCTTGTATCCCTTAGTATTTACAAGCTCCCTTAATTCCAAAATACCCCTAGGGTTGTAACCATAAACAATTTGAAATAGAATCTTACCTATATTTTTGTTGACTAAGTCATTGTATGCAAACTTAGCTTGAGGCAATAATAAATTCCATTGTTTAGGCTTGTCACCAACTAAACATCTTAACAAATTCCCTAAGCTTTGATTAAAAACTTTTTTTTCCATATATTTGAGGATGATATGCAGAACTAAACTTTAATTTCGTCCCTAATTTCTTCGAAAGTGTCCTAAAAAAATATCCTACAAACTTAGTGTAAGACTAGGTAAATTGGGGGAAAAGCATGAATCATCGATAACAACCACAAAACTACCTAAATTCAATCCATAGAGACCCTAATCTAGAAATGAAATAGAAATGACAATAAAAATCAAAATAATAAAGCAATAAACCTCAATTCGTATGCCAAAGTTGATTCTCCTTCATTGCTCTTGTCCATTTTGTTTATTTTCTCTTAGATTTTTAGTATGTAAGATATATGATAAACACAATGTATGGTAGAAAGATATCAAAGATGAACAATAGAAAAAATTCAAAGATTATGGTTAACCTTGAAATGAGAATGATAGCTTGGTTTTACATAAATCCCAATTCAAATGAAGGGTGAGGATTGAGTGATAGTGTATGATGATCAATGGGTGAGATTAATTGAGAAGAAAAGAGATAAGGATGGGAAAAATGGACCGCGATCCAAGAAATTAGATGAGAAGTAGGGCTTGGATAAGAATAAATATGATAAATAATTATAACAACTATTTGATCTAGGAGAGGGAAAATGAATAATTAAATAATTGAAAATAATTTATTAATTATACAAGAAGAGAGAGATATGAAATATTTAAATAATTAAAAATAATTATTTAATAATAGATGGAGGGAAATGGTAAAAAATTAAATAATTAGAAACAATCATTTAATTATAGATAAAAGGAAATGACAAATAATTAAATAAATAAGAATTTATTTAATTATAGATAGAAAAGGGAAGGGGGAATTAGTGAAATAATTAAATAAATGAGATTTATTTAATGAATCTAAAAAAGAATAAAGATAAAATGAATTAATTAAATAATATAAAATTATTTAATTAATAAAATAATATGACATTATGAAATGATTAAATAATTAAAATTATTTAATTATACAGAAAAGACTCAAATTAGTAAGAAAATGTTGTTTGCAAGCTCGAGACATTTTTGCAATGTCTACATTTTACCCCTCTTTGATACAATGTGATTTTGAGTGTTGTGTCAAAGAATGATCAAGAAAATTCAGCTAGGACCTACCCTAGTATGTCCCGACATGCCCCGGTCAAGGCAGAATAGGATGATGCCCTCTTGGGAAAATTGACAAAGTTTTGAAAAATTCTAAATTTTTTGGCAAGTTTATCGATAGGTCAATTTGATAGGTGTGAGTGTGATGGCAACATAAAACTAGGCTTATAGGTCAATTTAGGGCTTGATATATGCATTTGAAAGTGAAATTTGATACATCCAATTATGAAGTAGGGGGCCCTCTTAGGTCAAAAAGTTTATAAATAGGCTTAGGGGGTCTACAAATAGGTCATTTGTGCACTTTGAGTTTAGAATTCTAAGAGCTCTAGAGTGAGATTTGAAGTAGAAGAAATGGAGCTATGTCGCCTATACCAGTCACAACACATTGGGGATACTAGGTACGATCATTCGAGTGGATGGAGGGCTCATGCACGTTGGTATGCAACATTTACTTTGTGATTTTTTCATTTTTTTCCAAATCTAGGGGGTCAAAGAAGACCAAACAGATGTACAATTTATGCATTGCATTTGTTTGCACATTCACCATTTTTTCGGGAGATATGTGAAGAAATTAAAGAATGGATATCAATGTTGGAGTTTTCCCTAGATGATCTATGAGATTATATTGAGTTTTTGTTTGTGGATTAGAATAGGCCCCTTGCAAACTTTAGATCTCTAGGTTGTAACAACACATTCTAGAATTTTCTTAATGGTGATTGTAGAGAAAAGATATGTGACGAAAATAAAGAATGGATATCAATGTTGGAGTCTTCCTTAGATGATCTATGAGATTATATTGAGTTTTTGGTTGTGGATTAGAAGAGGTCCCTTGCAAGGTAACTTTAGATCTCTAGGTTGTAACAACACATTCTGTAATTTTATTAATGGTGATTGTATCTAGACATTATTGTCAAATTATCGGATGTTATTAATGGTATACTCATATGAAACACTCCTTGCATGCATGGTGGACTATGTTTTGAGGGTACCCAACGGTCCCCCTCTGCCCCCTGACCTATGCTTCTCTCTTTTGGGCCCGTGTCTATCGGGTACCACCCCTGCGCGGACAGTGCTTTCACCTACGGGCATTTCAAAGATTTTGGCGGTTCCGGGCAAATCTTCTATGCCGGTGGTGGAGATCTCTCTGATTTTTGGTTGGAAGGATGTGCTATCCAATGGAAAACAAGGCTCCTCCTTGTTTCCTTCTTTACCTAAGGTTGTCATGGCTTCTGGGATGGAGTTTGAAATTCCTAATTTGATTTGTGACAGGATTCTCTCCTCCATGGAGAATGTTGTAGTGGGTAGATTTCTTTCTTACCGTCCAATAGTGGATATGGTTCGAAAATGGGTTGCGGCAAAATGGCACCTTAAGGGTAGTGTGGAGATCTGCGTGATGGCTGGTGGTCTTTTCCTTTTTAGATTCATGGTTGCGGAGGATTTGGTGGTGACTCTGTCATCAGTTCTATGGGTTTATGGGAAACACAGCCTGGCTATGTGTCGTTGGAAATGAGGTTTCGACCCTACTATAGATCTGAATAATTCAGCTCCAATTTGGGTGTGGTTGTCGGGCTTACCTCTGGAGTATTGGGATGAAGCCATTTTTAAAGGTATTGGGGATTCGTTGGGTCAATTCGTCACCACGGATTCTATTACAAAGTCAAAATCCAGGTTAGTCTTTGCGATATTCTGTGTTAATATTTGTGTTGATAAAGTCCTCCCAAACTTTGTCAAGTTGTGCTCTAAGTTTGGCAGCTGGATACAACTAGTGTGTTATGAAAATATTGTGGTATACTGTCAAAAGTGTGCTAAAGTTGGGCATCTGATTTCTGACTATAAATCTACCGTCAGTCGGGAGGTTAAGGTTAATTGTACTGTGGAAAAATCTCACTACTCCATCTGGAAATGATCCCCATCTGTCAGATGACTCTTGGCTTGTTCCCCAGAGTGCTACTCATTCACATCAGGATCCTCTACCTTCACCCACCCCTTTCAGTCCACCTTCTGAACTATTTGACCCTAGTGTGTTATTGGAGTCTGTTGTTAAACCCCAGTCTATCCATATGACTCAAGACCTTGGCTCTTCGGTTGTTGATCCTCTATTTGCGGTGGTCTTTGTGGGGACTCAGGACTGTGGCTCTGCGGTTGTTGATCCTCTGTTTGAGGTGGTCTCTATGGGTACTTGTGAGGCATTGATTGAGGATGGTGAAATCTAGAAGGAAAACAGCTTCGGTATGATTGATGAATCTACAGAAAGTATGGGGAGTTTGAAGCTTGAGAAATTTGTGGAAGAAGGGATATGGACAACACCAAAGAAAAAAGGAAGGAAGAAGAAGGTAGATGTAGGAGGTGACTCCAAGCCAGGGAGACCTTCTCATAGGCACACGAGGACGAGAGAAATGACAAATGAGATTGCCCTGGGAAAGCAGAGGACATTGGATGTGTCCTCAAAAAAAGGTCAAAAATGAGAATTATGTCATGGAATGTTCGTGGGCTCAATAGCTCCCACAAACAACGTGCTCTGAAGGACTATATTGTGGAACATAAGATTGATGTTTGCCTACTTCAAGAAACTAAAATGATGAAGGTTAATTTTGATAAAATTGCTAAATTTATTTGGCCTAATGCATCTTATCTCTACAGTGATGCTGAGCATGCTTTGGGGGGTCTGGTTGTGCTTTGGAACCCATCTAATTTTTGGGTCTCTGAATTATTTCACTATAAAAATAGTGTGAGGGCCTCGTTCACTTACTTTGGTGAATCCTGGTCTATAATCAATATTTATGCTCCAAATCAGAGGAATGCGAGGAGTATTTTGTGGCATAACATTGTGGTTAAAATTAATCTAAATAGGGGAGGCCATTGGCTTGTTGCTACATATTTTAACTCTCCCCTCTTTTCGTCAGAAAAAAGTGGTGGCCTTTTGGATTACTCTGACAGCATGTCTGACCTGGCTAATTTTTTGAATTCTTCGGGTTTAGTTGATATTGAGCTCTTGGGCCAGAAATTCACTTGGTCTAATAGACGGGCTGGTGGTAACCTGATTCAAATCTGGCTAGACCACTTCCTCTGCTCTCCTCATTGGACTAATGTCTTAGATGCTAATCTAATAACCTTTCCCAGGATAGTCTCTGACCATAACCCCTATTTTCTGACCACCAATATTCACCCTGATGTAGGTCCCTTTCCCTTCCGCTTTGAGATAATGTGGAACTCTCATTCTGAATTCAAAAATAAAATTGCTGAATGGTGGAATATTCTTGTCCAAGGCTCCCGCATGTATAGGATTTTATTCAAACTTAAACATATTAAAAACATGGTAAAAGGATGGAACAAGAATGTGTTCGGGGATGTGTTTCAAAAAAAAAAATTGTTAGAAGGAGAGTTGAGGACTTTACAAAAGAAAATGGAGGAGGGAGATGACAGTCAGTGGACTCACAACCAAGAATAGGGAACCAAGATGGAATAGGAATGGGTTCTCAAAAATAAGGAGGTCTTTTGGAAGCAAAAATCAAGAGTCCAATGGTTGAAGGAAGGAGATAGAAATACCTCCTTCTTTCATGTTTCAGCCATCAAGCATAGGAAAAGGAATCAAATTTATAAGCTGAATAATGCTATTGGGGAGGTGATTTTGAATCATGCTCAGACTGGCCTCTGTGTTGTTAACTATATTCAGGAGCCTTTTTCGGCCCCAGCTAAGGTGCCTAATCCGGCCTTGGATAGTGCGATTCTCAACCATCTTCCCACCACCATTTCTCAGGAAGATAATATGGGGATTCTTAGTACTGTTTCTTTGGAAGAATTTCGCTTGGCTAACTTTAGCATGGGGGCTTTCAAAACCCCGGGGCCTGATGGGTTTTCCTCCTGCCTTCTTTCACATTTTTTGGCATACTGTGGGTGGGGACCTAGTGCTTTCGACCAAGGACTTCTTCAAATTGGGTAAGATCCTCAAACAATTGAACCACACTTTCATCACTCTTATCCCCAAGATTGGTAAGCCTCAATCCATGACTGATTTCCGACCTATTAGCCTGTGTAACACCTTCTATAAGATCATTTCTAAGATTTTAGTAAACTATATCAAACCTCTTCTGGATGAAATCATTAGTCCTACTCAAAAGGGTTTTGTCCCTGGGCGACATATTCTTGATGCTACTTTGACCACCCATGAACTACTCCACTCAATGGATAGATGTAATTATGCGAGGATGGCTCTCAAGCTTGACATCTCCAAAGCTTATGAAAAAGTGTTATGGGACTTCATCCCGAAGGTCTTGGCTAAGTTTGGATTCAACAGTTTGGTCATCAAACTCATTATGGAATGTGTTAATACTGTAAAGTACTCTATTATTGTTAATCGATCCCCCTTTGGGTTCTTCTTTGCTGGAAGAGGGATCAGACAAGGAGACCCCTTGTCTCCCTATCTTTTCATAATGATTGCAGATGCGCTCAGCAGGAACTTCACCAGTCTATTGTTAGAGGGCTCCATTATGGGCATTAGAGTGGCTTCCTCACTGGATACGGTTGTTGTGCAACAATTTGTGGATGACACATTTCTCTTTGAGAAAGCCTCTACGGTGGAAGCTAGGAAATGGAAAGCTTGCCTTAACAACTATGCCTCTTGTTCTGGTCAAAACATCAATTACAATAAAAGAATGATTTATTTCTTGAACTACATGCCTAATTTACAAACCAGGGTGACTGTGGTCCAGGGATGTGTTAGTGGATCTCTCCCGTCGGTTTACCTTGGGCTCCCCCTCATGGTTAAGGAGGTTACCATTGATTTCTGGAACTCGATTTTGGAAAGGATCCAAAGGAAATTGGTTGGGTGGAAGGGCTCTATCCTAAGCCATGCTGGCAAACTCCAACTGCTCACAGCGGCTCTCCAAGGTATCCCCACTTACTTCCTCTCCATTTTTAAGATGCCTAAGTACATTGTTGATAAGTTTGAAAAAATTCAAAGGAATTTCCTCTAGTCTAAGACTGAGGAAAAGAACAAACTTGCTTTGGTGAAATGGGAAAAGGTCTGTTAGGCCAAAAATTGTGGTGGACTTGGAGTCGGGACAATTGTCAACTCTAACAGGGCTCTAATGGCCAAGGTTGGTTGGGATCAATTAAGGAACACTAAGGACTGGTGTAAAATTATGAATTCCAAATATCTTCAGGATAGGCCTTTGATCAATTGTCTCTCAGAGTCTCACCCCCAGGGCTCATTCGTCTAGAGGAGAATTTGCAGCACACAAGGCCTATTAAGGAAAGGGATTAAATGGAAAATGGGAAATGGGAATAGAATCAGATTCTGGGAAGATACTTGGCTAATTGACACCCCTCTCGCTTGCTCTAACTTTAGGGCTTTGATAGGTTCGGACCAGAGATTCTTTGGCATCCATATTAGTGATTATGTTTCTGGACCCCCTGGAACTAGGATTTGGAGAGACCTTATCCTCTGCTGCCCCTAGTCTCAAGACCTTTGTTGTCTGGTTTGGTCCCTTCAAGTGATTCTCTCTAGCACCAGGTTTCCATCCTATGACAAAGAGGATGATTTTTTTTGGACCTTTAACAAACAGGGGGATCTCTTTATGAGGCCGGCTTACAAACTGCTGACAAACCAAAATACTGCTGAGGGACCCTGGAAAAAGATTCGGAATCGCCACATGATCCCTAAAATTAATTTCTTCTGGTGGACGACCTGTCATAATAGAATTCTTACCCAAGACAATTTGAGGAAACGGGGTTTTTGTATTCCCAATAGATGTTTTCTTTGTAAGAGTGGGGAGGAAATTGTTAGTCACCTTTTGTTACACTGCCTATTTGCTGCCGAAGCATGGGGGTTGGAATTTGAGAAACTTGATGTCCCTTGGTTTATGAGAAAGGATCTCTTATTGTTCATGTTGGGTTGGTATGGTCCCTATTCCCACCCTCTATTTCGTGAAATTTGGAATCAAGTCCCTCCTGTCTTGGGTTGGTGTTTGTGGAAGGAGAGGAATAACATGGTTTTCAGTAATGTTGAGAGGAGACCTAAGGATGTTTTCGGCATTGGTGCTCAGCTCATTGAGGAGAATATCTCTCTCTTTAATGGGAAACTCCCAGAGACGGGGCCGTTGGATTTTGAAATAAGAATGGCCAAGGGGTGGCATCAGGGATTAGAGGCTAACTCTTTTGACAATTTGAAACTCTTAGCCAGGAAAAATACTAAATGGGAGCTTCCAGATAGAGGCTGGTTTAAACTCAATTTTGATGGGGCTGCTAAGGGAAACCCAGGCAGGGCAAGCATTGCTGGAGTAATTAGAGATCCCGGGGGGGCTCTGGTGGCGGGATTTGTTGGAGGTATTGGGTTCTAGTCTTCTATAGTGGCGGAAGCTCCTATGCTACTAATGGGCCTCAAAATTGTTGTCTCTTTGGGGATTGCTAACCTCCACATTGAAGGAGACTCCAAGTCTATTACAGATGCTGTGAATAAAGATAGGCTAATTGGCTGGAATAATAAGGATATATTGTTGGATGCCAAATTCCTTTTATCCAAATTTAGGGATAAAAAAGTGACACATATTTTTAGAGAAGGCAACCAAGTGGCGGATGCCTTGGCTAATCTTGGCTCTTGCTAGGATTCCGCAAAATGTTGGAGGAAAATGGAAAGGTTACCGCCAAAAATTCAAGCTATTGTCGCGAGGGAACAAAGCTACCAAGTTTAACAATGACTTTAAATCTTTGGATGACGGGTGTTGAATGGGGGGTCCACCTAATTTTATTGGGGGTCTGGTGGATGAGTGTTAACACTGAGATAGTGTACAAGTGGAGGGAATCTAATTTTTTGACTCACTATAGGCTTAGAGATTTTTCGTGTGTGGGGCACGAACTAGAGGATCGACGTGTTTGTCCTTTGGACTTGGTGGATGGGTTCGCTTACTAAGGTGACAAAAAGGTGGTGGGGTTTAAATTTTAAGGATGGTAACACGAATAAAAAAGGAAGCTTGATGAAGGAAATATGGAAGGACGTGACTTCAATGAATTTGAGGATTCATACCGTGCGATCTCTTCTCTTGGGGATTGTGAGATATCTTATTTTATCTCATCCTTGCATCAATTTTTTTGAGAGTTTTAATAATGATTTGACTCTTCATTATGAAAGAATACCTCCTTCTAGTGTCTTCGTGCTAGCTAGTTTAGCATGAGTCTCAATTGGCACCTTTAGGTTGGTTTCTATTTTTAGTCATACGGCCAAGCTTCCTTGTTTTTTGCACATTTTCTCCAAGAAGAAGGAACCCTACATGCCCGCCAATTCCTGCCTTGCTGGCCACAATCATCCCAAGATCCTCATTAACTCCATTGTCAAGTCACCCTATGGTGATTTTCCCTTCTACGAATGCGAACTGTACGTTGGCATATTAACCATCGTTGTTTACCTTGCCTAAATGAATATAATGTGATAATTACTCGTTATCCTACTGGCTTCTACATTTGGTATCTTTTGCAAACTCTTGGGCTTCCTGTGCAAGTTGGAAATATGGGTGGCGAGCGGGTGAGGACTGAGCTGGATAACTGTGATGAGTTATGGAATAATCCTTTAGTTTGGCACATCTGTGTGGAAGGTGGCATTGCTCCTCTTATGGAGATATTGGTCGGCCATGACCCTAACTTGTCTGGCCAGTTTGCCAACTCGTGGAAGGATCATAGGGTCTCAATGGGAGGTATTTCATTTGAAATTAGTGAGGAAGTCATAGCGCAAGCCACGAGATTACAGTGCACTAGGAAAAGAAACCCCAAACACACCAAGAAATCAGATAATGAAAGCTTGAAAAAAAAATCAGAGGAGATGAGGAACCAGCGCGGAACCAGTCAGGTTTTGAGAGAGAAGCTCTCTCGAAGCCCTAGGATCAGGTGTGCCTGGCGTTGATGAAGTACGTCACCTTGGAAGGTAGGTTTAAAACCTACTTTTTTTATCACTTCCCCTTGTTAAATCATTTAAGACACAAGATGTTACTTAGTTTTCTTTTCTTTCTTCTAATGGATTTGGAAAACTCGGTTGAAAAATGCAAAGAGTTAGCTAGCCTTAACCCTAGTGATCTCCCGCCACTCCCACTCCATCTGGGGCTCATTCTAAGACTTTATCACTTCCACCTGGCCCTTTGTCCTCATAAAGCTATTACGGTTGTTGGCATTGAGGATATTGAACCCATGTCGGCTATGAATATTTCCCCGACCGAGTCTAAAAGCCCTCCCCGGAAATCCAATACGGGCACTGCAGGGAATCCCAAAGCCAAGATAACCACCAATAAACTTAAGGGTAGTTTTGGTAAGGCTCATGCCAGCGTGGCTGAGGGTCTTTGTGAATTGAATTCCACTCTGGCGAAATCAGCCTATAAGGCCACCACTGCTAAAAAATGGAAGGAGAAAGGTACGTTGGACCTGATTGTTAGGGAAGGAAAGGGCAAGAACATAATAGGGAAAGACTCTAGAGGAGACACTTTTGTGGGGACTACTGTGATGACTGGTGGGGAAAATGCTAGAAGGAGATCCAGGAGGCTTGCAAAGAACAACAAAAAGAGGCAGATTATTGAGGATTCAAAGGAGGAGCGGTCTAACAGCAAAGAGTACAAGGAAGAGGAAACTGGGGATGATGAGGATGAGATTGTGGAAGGACCCTAGTTTACTCTTGAGGATAACAAGGTTCCTAAAGATGGCTCTGCCTCTCACTCTCCACATCCCCTGGTTAAAGAGCCTGGAGAGGTCCCGGGGACCATGGACATTGGGGAGGAGCCCTATGATTTGGAGAAGAGAAGGGAAACGCTCAACAAAAGGTTCTATGGGTTGACCCGCTTCACTATGAAGTTGGGCCATTTTATCACTATCACCCTGTCAAATGCTATTAAGGAGGAGCTAGAGGGAAATAACAGTCAGGAGAACAAATAATGGGTTTGTGATGAGGCAGTGGACCTCCTGCTCAAAAACTGGGACAATGCCAGTTAGTTGTTGCCTGTGCTGGTGTCTTGTCATTCGACTGCCTCTCTGTGGTCTTTGTGATGTCTGTAGTTGTCTCTATTTTTTTTTTACTTAATGTTTTCTTTTTAGTCTTGCTCTGTTTTGGCCCTTGTGGCTTGATGTGAAGGGTACGGTGCCCTGAAAATGCTACTTAACATTTCAAAAACACTCACATAAGTGGCGTTATTATTTATATTAGTCCCTAAATTGGAGGTTTTTCCTAACCTGTGGTCTTTTAAGGGATTTTTGAAAATAGTATGATCAACATTCGTGGACCCTTGTGAATTGTCTATTGATATATATGTCACCTTGGTCAATGAGATCTTGAGTGATGTTCTTAAGTGCATAACATGAAGATGTCTTATGTCCTTTTGTGCAAAGATACTCACAGAAATCATTATCATTCCACCAAGATGGTTTGAGAGGTCATGGTTCATAGTGTCTAAGTTATATCATGTTCAATTGCAATAGTTTCTTTTAACATTGATTCAATGTATTCCCCTAAGGTTGTATATGTTTGTCTCTATGTTTGTTCGTGGATGACCTCAACATTGCAGATTGTCTTGAACTATATTTTTGGATTGATCATGAGATGGTGTTTGATTTTTTGATGTATGAAGACCTTTGAGATGAATGGTGGGGTGTACTTTATTAACCACTCTAGCATCGACTACCCCATCATTAGTGACATTCTTGTTTCTAGACCAAAATTTTCTTTTTCATTGGAAGTGTTTTGATTTTCGTTGAATATTTTGACCAAGACTTTTACAAGGAGTGCTTTCTCCATGGAGATACCTTTTCCAACAATATCCTGAAATGAATTGCAACAATGGATTTCGAGTTGGTGCATTGGTTTGGTATTAAGATTTTTGACACAAAGATATGGACCAACTATTTTTCAAGTATGTGACAAGGGCATTTGCTAGCCATACTCCTCCACCTCTAGAAGAAAGAGTTAAATGATTCTCCTTATTTTTTCTTAGTTGTACATAATTTTTCAAGGGTCATATCACTTTTAATTATAGAATAAGTGTGTGGAAAAATTATTGGCTAGTTCATTCCATGTTCTTATCCCAGGAGGTAGATGTGTAAACCATTCTAGAGCCTTCCCCGCAAGGCTATGTGGGAATAATCTCATCAATTACGTATGCTCAAATGTCACATCCATGCAAGCAGTATGAAAGTATCGCACATCCTCTATTGGATATCCCTCTCCCTTGTATTTGTTGAAGTTTAGTACATTAAAAATTCGGGGGAAAGGTGGCATGTATATGCTTTGATCAAAGGGATAAGGACATAGTTCTTCCATGGAGTATATTTTCTTTGTCCCACTCACCTGTATGTTGGAAAAAAAAATTTGCAATATTTGGATTTGCTATGCTAAAGTATCGATGGGTGATGGTGACATGTTTGGCTGGCTTTGGATGGAAATATTGGTGTTTGTGTCAAATGTGTTGAGGCGATTTTATGATGAGGATGGATTTTGGTTTTGGGAATTAGATGTGAATGTTGTATTTAGATTGATTTTTTGTTGGGAAGGATTCTATTTCCTTATTGGATGTGAGATTTAAACATGGTATTGGAATTGATATGATGTTGAGATGGATTTTGATTCATTTTTTGGTATTGTGGTGTGAAGTTGGGATTTGGATTGACATGTTGTTATGATTGGGGTGGATTGGTGTTTAGATTTGACCCAAAAGACATGTTTGTGTTTGGTGTAGTGTTGGTCATTTGGGGTTGTGTTTTTAGTGTAGCAATATTCAAATCCTTTGTGTCTTATTGGGTGGGTTTTGATTTGTGATGTTTTGACCCACAGAGATAGTGTTGGTTGATGGTGTGGTATTTTGAGATGATGATGTGGTAAATGGATTTTCAAATTAAGTACCCATGGTGTTAAATTTCACTGTAAATGGATTTGTGAATGAGTTATTTTTAATTTTTTTCCCAAATGTTGGAGTAGGGGGTATGTTAACCATTTTCATGTTATGTGTAGTTCCCCCAATTGGCATACTAGTGTGCATTTGTTTTGAAGTGGGATGACTTGGTGAAAGTGTGTTATGACCTTGAGTTTGTGTGGTTCCCTCTATGATTATGGAAATGTCAAAACCATCAAGAAGTTTTGAACCACTTTGAGAAAGTGTTAAAAATATCTATTAGAATCCGCTACAACAAGCTCATCTATGATACACAATACCCTAGGATCTTGGGAAGCATTGTCAGATTCTTCTTGAGTAAGACCTTGTTCCACCTGATTCAATGTAAGATTAGAAAATGGATTTGTAACTTGAGGTTGTGACATGGGTGGTTGATTTGAAGATGAACCAAAGTTCATGGTACTATTGGGATTAAAGTTGGGTTCATTTGAGGGATCCATATCTTTTTGTTTCCTTTGTGACCTAGTGAGGACCATATAAGACTTGTGAGCTTTGGATTTTGAGACTTTTGGGATGAATAAAACTGATGATGGAGATGGATGATGAAAATGAAGCTATGCTATATTTTTGGGAGTGTGGGATATAAAGATGCAAGATGGAAATGCAACTATGCTACATTTGGAATGCAAAGTGGTAATGAGACTATGACTATGCTTTGGGATTTTGAATATGAAACTTTGGACCTTAAAGAGGGATGCTGAGAAAACTATGATGAACCAATGTAAAAAATATAAATTCCAAGACCTCAAAAGGATAAGAACTAAGATGATGATGATTGGATAAAAGAAAACCTAAAAAACTAGACATGAGTTTTAGGCCCAACTTAAGGATAGGATAGATGAAAGATGACAAGGTCAAGACACCCAAAAATATGACCATGGTCTTATCAATGGTCTGATAAGCTTCCTAATTCCAAGACTCAAAGGTGATGATGAAGGAGATAAGGTGACAAATACAAACTAGGAAATGCAAGCTAAGCTAAGGTAAATGGTAAAATGCAATGAAAGGACTGGATAAACTAAACAAGTTGCATATCTGACTATATGGTCATTGTCTAAAAGGAAACTAAAAGTTGGATGCACATATATTTCCCTAAAATTTTGAATTCTAACAAAAGTGGTGTACGACCCAATAGATGTGGTGTAGAACCAGATACTTGCGATGAAGAATTAGTGAATTGTAGTGCACAAAAAAATGCAGGTTTATGTCTTTCTAGGGTTTTTGACAGATGTGGTGTTATGTCTAAAAATTGTGGTGTTTTATCTAACAGTTGTGGTGTTATGGTTTTTTGTCTAAAATTGATGTTTTAAGTGGTTTTCCATTTTTAAAAATTTCCAAATTTGATCATAGAACACAATAGACACTTAGAAGATAGATTTGGTTGATTTTAAGTTACTCTTTGACTCATTGGTAAACAAGTATTTTCATAAATTTTCTTCCACAAAACTCACTAGGCCTTGGTTAACAATCAATTCAAGTAAGAATAACCTAGCTAGTAGTAACGGGTTATCCACTATAGTGGAATTACCACACCTTTGGGTGTTTTTAAATACGATAAAAAGGAGTGGGTAACTAGAGTATGCCAAGGTCATGTACAACCTTAACACCTCTCACCTTGAAAGGATGAAATCCAAACAAGGAATTATGTCACCTCAACCAAGAATCATACGTGGTAAGTAACTTTAGGGTACAATTTACAACCCTTGTACCACATATAATAGATGGCCAAAAAGGTCTTAGGCTTCTAAAAATAATGGTTTGTAGTGAATTGATCTCACCTTTTTTATTTTTCCCTTTTATATAGTGTACTAGAGGTGTATACATTGGAGGTCATCCCTAGGGTGAAACTCCATAAGAAATCCCCCTACTAAAAATAAAAAGGGGAAGCTTGTGTATTTCTCTTTCTCATCACCCAAGAATCACATGTAGCTCAAGGGGAGAGGATGCTCAAGACTATACTTGTGTCGCTATTTCTCATCACCCAAGAATCACACATAGTGCAAGGGGAGAGGATACTTTAGACAAACACTCTTTCGATAACTGACTCACATGCGTGCAAGTGCACAAGACATAGAAGACACTTGTTCTTTTTAAGCACCAATTCCAAATGTTCCTAGTTTAGAAATCAAATGCACAAAAGAGAACCTACAAGAAATTGGATTAGTAGTTTAGTTCAAAGTCTTCTCCCAACAATTGCCACACACTAAAAATTAGATAGTAGTAAACAAAAAGTTCTACCATAGTCAATGCAAAAAGAAAAAAAATGAAAAGCTCAATATTATACCATCTTTTTGCTTGACAGTCAAATATGGTGCAGGAAGGATCAAATGCAACATTCCAAATAGCGACTGTGATGCAGGATTTGATAGATGCAACATAGAATTTGACAGATGCAACTTTGAATACAATGATTACTATGTTTCATATAAAAAATGTGATGTTGTAATATGGATCAAAGAACACATAAAAATTTGACAAAAGACAACAAATCTAATAATCCAAATGATGTAAGCTCAGTATCAAGATGTCAGAAAAATAACCAAAACTCTATAAAATGATGAGAAACAATAGTAATTGAATGATTTTGAAATTTGAAAAATGATAGTCATATGTGACATTTTAGATGACGAATGCAACATTTTGGGTGAGAGATGCAATGTGGAAAACCTAAATATGCCACTTCAATTGATGATTGTGGTGTTTTAAGGAAATATTGCGGTGCTATGAAGAACAATTGTATTGCACACCTAAAAATTGATAATTTCTCACATTTTTTGCAAAATTCAATTAGTTCACATTGGGTTTACCAATTTGAAAGACTAGCAAAATCAAGGGAAAGGCATGAATTATTGATAGAAACCACAAAAATACCTAAATTCAAGCTATAGAGGCCCTAATCTAACAATTAAGGGTAAGTGCACCAAGTTGTGACAAAAAAAGATGCCACTTTTGTTTTAGTAATCAACAAGGTGTATCATCTTTCTCTCTTTGTTTATCTCACTCATTATTTATCTCTTATACTTTAGAACTCTCTCTCTCACTATATCGATCCATTTATCTGACTCTCTCTCCCTTGAGATCAAGAACTACCTCTCTACCTATCCATAATTCTCTCTCTTTATCTCTCTCCCTCCTTCCCTCTCTACTCTTTATCTTCCTCCCTCCCTCCTACCCTCTCTACATCTCTCTATCTCCTCTCTCTCACTCTCTACTCTCTATATCACTTCAATCTATCCCTACCTCTCCCTCCCTCCCTCCCCCCCTCTCTCTCCCCCTCCCTCCCCACTTCCCATTTCTCTGCCCTCTTTCTCTCTCACTCTCTCCTTCCCTCTATCTTGTCATTCCCTCTCTGTCTCTGTTTGTCGCTATTTGTCTTTGTATCTATCTCTATCTCTCTTTGTCTCTTTGTCTCTCTGTCTATGTCTCTATCTCTCTATATCTCTATATCTCCCTCCATCCCTCCCTCCCTCCCCTTTCTCTCCCCTCTTTCTCTCTCACTCTCTCCTTCCCCCCCTCTCTCTCTATCTCTCTCTCCATCTCTACTCCCTCCCGATATCTCTCTCTCCATCTCTAGTCCCTCCCCATATCTCTCTCTCTCTCCCTTGCCACTTCTCTTTATCTCACCTCTCTTTACCTCCCTCCCTCCTTCCCTCTTTGATTTTATCTCTCTCTCTCTCTCTCTCTCTCTCTCTCTCTCTCTCTCTCTCTCTCTCTCCTTTGCTACTTCTCTATCTCCCCACTTTGACTCTCTCTTCCTTCCTCCCACCCACCTTCCCTCTCTACTTATTTCTATCTAACCTATCACTTTATAACTCTTTCTCTCCCCTCCTCCTTCCCTCTCTAAATCTCTCCACCTTAATCCTTTCCACTTATTTATCTCTATCACATATCTTTCTCTCACTTCTTCCTTCCTCCTCTCTCTCTCTCTCTCCTTCCCTCTCTAATCTCTATCTCTTTCTCACCCAACTTCTCCTCCTCCCCCTCATTCTCTCTCTCTCACTCTCTCCCCTCTCTCTCTCTATCGGCTCCTCCCTCCCTCCCTCTACTTCTCTCTATCTCACCTCTTTCCCTCCTCCCTCCTTCCCTCTATATTTTTCTTTGTCTCTCTCTCTCTCTCTCTCTCTCTCTCTCTCTCTCTCTCTCTCTCTCTCTCTCTCTCTCTCTCTTTCTTCCTCCCACCAACCTTCCCTCTCTATTTCTATCTATCTAACCTATCCCTCTATACCTCTTTCTCTCTCCCTTCATCCCTGCTTCCTTCTCTCAATCTCTCCACCTTCCTCATTCCCTATCTACTTCTCTCTATCACCTCTCTCTCTCACTTCTCTCTCCCTCTCTCACCTTCCCTCTCTACTCTCTCCCTGCCTCTCTCTCCATCCCTCCTCTCTCTCACTCTCTCCTTACCCCATCTCTCCTATTGGGATTAATGTGTCTCAACCTTAGAGTCCTAATGTGATTAGTTTGGTGTGTTATTGTATTTATTTGTATTATTTATTTGCCTACAATGTCGTGTCATAAATTGGGACCCTACCGGCTAGGTGGCATCCTCATTGGAACTGACTAGATGACTTACCATCATCCCAAGTGTAGGTAGAAATCTTAATTTGGAATATTTGACTTATGAAAAATTCTATGATGTGCCATAAGTCATCTTTATGCATGGAGAAAGTTGGCTCCCAAGTTGGGTTATGATAAGGTCTAAGAGAATTAGGTATTTTGAGTCATTTATGATAGATTCTCTTACAACTGTAAGTGTTGTAAGTATGGAATATTTTATGATGGAATCTATGATAGTTTTAAGGCATCTATCATAAGCTATTATTAGCATATTTTGGGTGCCCAAGCTTGAGAAGAGAATATTACATGTTATGATGGTTGTAAGAGGTGTAAGGGAATATTGTACGTGTGTCAAAATGCATGTCTATGGTGTGGGATATTGTTCCATGTGGATTTGGATGCCAATACTCTTTTAGATGCTTCTTCTATCTTATATATCTCTATACATTGCATGCCTTGCATTGTAGAATGCATAGTTTTTTTGTAGGTAACAAAGTGCTGCCAAATTCACTCCACGATAGGTGTTTGATTCAAAACACTTATTGAAGAATATTTATAATTGGGGTTGCATTATAATCCTTATTTTATATAATACAAAAAGTGTTGTGCTTTTGGAGGGTGAGGTTTTTTACTTGAAAGGGTTTTCCCCACATATATCTAGTGTCATTGTTTTGTGTGTACTTGTTGTTCTACCTTCTATCTCTTTATGTGTTTCTTTTAATGTAATTGTATAAGGTGTTGTTAGAAAAGTTTTATAACTCTCCCATTCTTAGATTAGTGTAGGAAGCTATTTCCACTCACCCTAATTCCTTTTAGTTGGTATCAAAGCCTGCCCAACCTTGATTCCTTTGTTGGGTTAGAAGGGTTTTTTGAGATGATCTTTGTTTAAGTGGGAGTTTTGTAGAAGTGCATTTTGTGACCTTGTTGCAGGAAAGAGATGGTAGGAACATCTAGTAGGATTAAGATGGAGAAGTTTAACAGTGGTAACTTTGAGCTTTGGAAGCTCAAGATGGAATATATGCTTGTAGATCGTGATCTATGGGTTGTTGTTTCTGGAACCAAATCAACAAGCATGAAACAAGAATACTAGGATCTCATGGATCAAAAATCCAAGGGTCTCATTAGACTCCGTTTGGATAATTTCGTTCTCCTAAATTTTCATGAAGAGAAGACCTCTGCTTCTTTATGGAAGAAACTTGGAGATTTTTATCAGGCTAAATCCCTGGTAAACAAGTTATTCCTAAGAAAGAAGATGTATTATCTAAAGATGGAACATGGAGGATCCATGGCGAACCACCCAAATTCCTTTAACATGTTGATTGCTCAACTAGGTTCTGTTTGAGACAATATTAATGAACAAGACTATTGCATGCTCTTGTTGTGTTATTTGTTGGACTCATGGGATCACCTAGTGATGTCTATTGGAAGAAAAACAATCACTTTCAAGATGGATGAGGTGGTTTCTTTGTTGTTATTTGAAGAGATGTAGAGAAATTCTTTTGAGATGGCCAAGGAGGCCCTTTCTGTTCATGGCAGACTGAAGGAGAAAGGAAAGAAGAAAGAAAAGAAATCAAAGTCAAAGTATCTGGGGAGATCTAAGTCTCCTAGTATGAATTTGAAGGAAAAATGTTGGAATTGTAGAAAAATCGATCATTTTCAAAAATACTAAAAGAAGGAGAAGAAGAAGAAAATCAAATTTTTCTCTCATTCTGAATTTGACAAATCATCTCAAGATGAAGTAGAAGCATTTTTTGCAGCCTTGGAAACCCATGCATCACAAGGTGTGGTTGATAAATTTGGGTGCATTCTTTTACATGACCTCTCATAGAGGTTGGTTTTTCAAGTATGAAGAGTACGATGCCAGGAAGGTGTACCTAGGTAATGACTCTCACCTAATCATCATTGGTCGTGGAAGAGTCAAAATTAGATTCTCTAATGGAATAGTGAAGGGGATTGATGGTGTCTTGCATATCCTGGGTTTGGCATGAAACCTTATTTCTGTGAGTAAATTGAATGATTTGGGAGTGCAAGTTGTTTTCTTTGGTGGAGAATGCAAGATGATGAGAGGAGCTATGGTGTTAGTTAAGGGTATTTGAGTTGGTACTTTGTACAAGCTAGATTCATACATAGTTAAGTGCAATATTTATTCTAATGTATCGAATAAGATACCTTTGGATTCTTGATCCTCACCATCAGATCATGTAGTGAAGAAGTGTGTTGTAGCTACATCTAATGGTCATGCATTTTGGGTACCTAAGGGTGCTCATTCCATGGAAATGAAGCTTCTTGTAGAAAAGAAAATGGTATGGTGCCAACGAATTGGTCACATTAGTGAGAAGGGTCTTAGAATGCTAAATAATAAGATCCTTGATGATTGTATTCTTGAGTTTGACTTTTACGAACATTGTGTTTATGGAAAACACCATCATGTTTTTTTTACTCTAGTTCTCACAAGTCTTTTGGGGTTTTGGACTATGTTCATTCTGATGTTTTTGGTCCTATGAATGTTCCTCCATTATCAAAATTTGTATTTATTTTATATTTTATAGATGATTATAGTATAAGGAAATTCATTTATTTTCTCATAAGTAAAGTTGAAGTCTTTATTCAGTTTAAAGAGTTTAAAGCCTTGGTAGAAAATCAGACTTGCAGAAAGATTAAGTGTTTGAGGACTGACATTGGTGGTAAGTTCTGTTCCATAGAGTTTGAATTTTTTTGTAAAGAGCGTGGGATTGAGAGACATAAGATAACTCCATATACCCTACAGTAAAATGGTGTTGCAAAGAGGATGAAGAAAACATTGATAGAGAGGGTTAGGATTATGTTGAGTGCTGCTAGCCTTGAGCAAAAATTATGGGCTAAAATGATAGCTACTGCATGTTATTTTATCAACAAATCCTTTAATGATACATCTCAAAGTATTTGGTTGTGAATCTTCTGCTCATATTTTGATTGAGAAGCGATCAAAGTTGGAGAACAAGACAATTAAGTGTATCTTTATCAACTATGGTGTCAATGTGAAAGAGTACAGGCTTTGGGATCCAGAAGCTTAGAAGGTTCTCTAAAGTAGAAGTGTGATTTTCAGAGAGATGAAACCTTCCAATATTGAGTTGCAACTAGAGAAAGAGGAGAAATAGAAGGATTTAGTTCAGATTCCACCTACTTCAAAGAAAGATGAACTATGCACTCCTATTGGACCTAATGTTGAAGCGAGCTCAAGCAGCTCTAAAAGTTTTGAAGAGGAAGAATAACATCAACCTCAGCCTTTGAGGAGATCTACATGACTTGGGCGGCATCTAGAAAGGTTTGGTTATTCATTATTGGATTCCAATTGCATTTTTTCTTTGATTGCTAACACTGATGAGCCTAGGACTGTTAGAGAGGCTATGGGTATGAGTGATTCAGATTCCTAGATGAAAGACATGGACGGGGAGATGGATGCTTTAAAGAACAAAAAGACTTGGGATCTGGTACCTTTTCCTATTGGATGCAAATTTTTTGGTTGTAAATGGGTTTTCAAGAAAAAGTGTGGGTCCTAATGGCAATGTTGAGAAGCATAAGGCACAGTTGGTTGCTAAGGGGTTTTTACAGGTGTAGGGAATTGATTATGGTGAGATATTTTATCCTATTGGAAAGCTAACACCTATCTGGTTCTTGTTATCACTTGTAGTAGCATATGATTCAGAAGTGGAATAGATGCATGTGAATATGACATTACTTCATGGTGACTTGGAGGAAGATATTTACGTGTCACAACCAGAGCACTTCATTGAAAAAGGTAAAGAAATTTTGGTTTGCAAATTGAAGAAGTCTCTTTATGGTTCGAAACGATCTCCTAGAATGTGGTACAAGAATTTTGATACGTATGTGTTGTCATTGGGATTTATGAGATCTAAATATGACCATTTTTTGTATTATAAATCTGATAATAGTCGAATTCTCATTATTGTTCTATACGTAGATGATATGTTGTTTATTAAGAATGGTAAAAGTATGATTTCAGATTTGAAGTTTCAGTTATTAGAATAGTTTGAGATGAAAGACCTGGGTGTAGCTAGGTAAATTTTGGAAATGGAGATCATGAGAGACAGAGCCAACAAAAATATTTGATTAAGCCGGAGAAAGTATGTGAACTCAGTGTTGGAGAGATTTAGCATGATAGATTGTAGATAGTTAGTTGTTCATTTGATGCAGGGGACGAAGCTTTCTATGGATGATTATCCAAAATCTCTTACTAAGATGGAGGACATGACCAAAGTACCATATGTGAGTGGTGTTGGAAATTTGATGTATGTTATGGTGTGTATGAGACCAAACATTTCCCAAGAAGTGGGAGTCCTTATTCGTTTTTGCAAATCCTAGATGGGCACATTGAGATGTAGTTAAGAGAGTGTTCAGAAATTTATGGGGTACTTCTTGGTATATGCCTTGTGTTTACATGGTCATCCTACTAGACCTCAACATTTTATGAGTATTCATGGGTATGTGAATTCAGATTGGGCAAGTGACATTGACAATAGAAGATCCACCAGTGGTTATGTGTTTATGATGTTTGGTGGTGTTATGAATTGGATGAGTAAGTGATAGGTTGCAGTTGCTTTATCCATGACATAAGAAAAGTACATGGCAGCCGCTCATGCGTATAAGGAAGAAATATGGCCTAATATATTGTGTTCTGATATTGGTTTGGATGTATGACATGATATTAATATATTTGTAATTGTCATAGTCCCATTTTCTTAGCAAAGAATCCTACCTTCCATGCCAGAACAAAGCATATTAATGTTCAGTATCATTTTTTTCATGATATGGTAGAAGATGGAAAGGTGAATTTGGAAAATTTTGACACATTGACAAATGTTACAGATGCACTGAAAAAAACAGTGAGCACAAAGAAGTTCAGAAAGTGTTCTGATTCCATGGGCCTTAGGGTCCTAAGCAGATGATTTCATATGACTCTTGGTAGGTCTTTAACAAGTGAGAGATTGTTGGGATTAAGGTGTCTCAACCTTAGAGTCCTAATGTGATTAATTTTATGTATTATTATATTTATTTGTATTATTTATTTACCTAAAATGTCATGTCATAAATTAGGACCGACTAGCTAGGTGGCATCCTCGTTGGAGGTGACAGGATGACATATCATCATCCCAAGTGCAAGTAGGCATCCCACTTTGGAATCTTTGACTTATGATAGATTCTATCATGCATCATAAGACATATTTATGCATGGAGAAAGTTTGTGCCCAAGTTGGGTTATGAAAAGGTGTGAGACAAACAAATATTTTGAGTCATTTATGACGGATTCTCTTACAATTGTAAGTGTTGTAAGTATGGTAGATTTTATGGAAGATTTTATGATGGAATCTATGATAGTTGTAAGGCATATATCATAAGCTATTATTAGCATATTTTGGGTTCTCAAGCTTGAGAAGAGAATATCGCATGTTATGATAGTTGTAAGAGGTGTAAGGGAATATTGTACAGGTGTCCAAATACATGCCTATGGCATGGGATATTGTGCCATGTGGATTTGGATGTCCATCCTCTTCTAGATGCTTCTTCTAGATTATATCTCTTTATATATTTCATGCCTTACATTGTAGAATTCATAGTTTGTTTGCAGGTACAACGAGGTGCTACCGAGTTCACTCCAAGATAGGTGTTTGCTTAAAAACACTTGTTGAAGAAGATTTGTACTTGTGGCTACATTGTAGTCCTTATTTCATATAATACAAAAGTACTATGCTTTTGGAGGGTGGGGTGTTTTACCTAAAAGGGTCTTCCCCATGTATATTTGGTGTCATTCTTTTATGTGTACTTGCTGTTATACCTTCTTTCTCTTTATGTGTTTCTTTTACTATAACTGTATAAGGTGTTAGAATTTTTTTGTAACCTTCCCCTATTTATATTAGTGTAGGAATTTATTTCTTCACTCATCTTCCTTTATTCTCCCCCTCTTTCTCTCTCACTTTCTTCTTCCCTATCTACTCTCTCTCTCTCTCTCACACACACACACTTTCTCCTTTCATCTCTACCTCTCTCTCTCTCTCTCTCTCTCTCTCTCTCTCTCTCTCTCTCTCTCTCTCTCTCTCTCTCTCTCTCTCTCTCTCTCTCTCTCTCCCTCCCTTCCTCCCTCCCTCCCTCTCTACTTCTCTTTATCTCACCACTCTTTCCCTTTCTACTTATTTCTATTCCCTATATATCTCTCTTCCTTCCTCCCACCCATATTCCCTCTCTACTTCTCTCTATCTAAACTATCCCTCTATATCTCTTTCTCTCTCCCTCCCTCCCTCCTTCCCTCTCTACTTCTCTCTATCACATATCTCTATTCCCTCTCTCTCTCCTTCCCTCTTTTCTCTCTTTATCTCACCTCTCTCCCTACTCTCTCTCTCTCTCTCTCTCTCTCTCTCTCTCTCTCTCTCTCCCTCCCTCCCTCTCTCCCTCCCTCCCTCTCTACTTCTCTCTATCTCAGCACTCTTTCCCTCTACTTATTTTTATTCCCTCTATCTCTCTCTTCCTTCCTCCCACCCACATTCCATCTCTAGTTCTCTCTATCTAACCTATCCCTCTACATCTATTTATCTCTCTCCCTCCCTCCTTCCCTCTCTACTTCTCTCTGTGCATATCTCTAATACCTCTCTCTCTCCTTATCCCTTCCTCCCCTCTCTCTCCTTCCCTATTTGATCTCTATCTCCTCTCTCTCTCTCTCCCTCCTTCCCTATCTAATCTCTATCTCACCTCTCTAAATATCTCTCCCTCTCTCCCTCTCTCTCCCTCCCCCTCTTTCTCTCTCTCTCTCTCTCTCTCTTCCTCTCTCCTTCCCTCTTTACTTCTCTTTATATCACCACTCTCTCTCTACCTTCCTCCTTACCTCTCTACTTCTCTCTCTATCACTTGTCTCTCCCCCCTCTCTCTCTACTCTCTTTCTCTCTATCTCACCTCTCTCTCCCTAAATATCCCTCCCTGCCTCCTCTCTCTCCCAACCTCCCTACCTCTCCTTCCCTCTCTACTTCTCTCTATTGCCCCATCCCTCTCTCTACCTACCTCTCTCTCTATCGTTCTCTCTCCATTCATATCTCTCCCTCTATCCCTACCTCTCTCTCCATCTCTCCTTCCCTCTCTAATTATCTCTATCTCCCCCTCCCTCTCTCTACATACCTATCTATCTCTCTATTTCTCTCTCACCTCTCTCTCTCTCCAAAACATCATGGTCGTGGGGCAGGTGCAGGCACCTAATGATCGGTCATTGTGATTCCAAATTTGATAGTACAGGTTGAGGCCTCTTACAAAAAACTACCACAAGTATTTAATTGACATGGTGATCCTTTTTGACATCTACAAAATCAAACAACGAAAAAAGCATGTGCAGGTTTTGGTGATAATAATAAATATTTATGATGTGGCATCCAATATGCATGTAAACTATGTAATGGGGGGATTGAAATATGTTTTTATAAATGAGTAGAATTATGTGACAAGCTTGCAATCAGCCAAACTATACTTTGTTGTTCAACTAATATCTAATACAAAATAACTCTCTTTTATTATTTTTAATTCATGATTAAGCAATAACACTATTGTTGTCTAGTTGATTAGTTAATAATATGCGTATTCATGTAAGGTAAAATAAAATCATGAAAAACTAATAAATATCATTAATTGTTCGTATAAGATATTTCATTATCAATCATGTTAGTAATGTTAATAGGCATTATAAGTATTGAACCCCTATAATTAATGAGATGAAACCTAAACATTATCAAGCAATAAAATCATTTACACCATAATTTGTAGGATATTAGATATATATACAATGTCATGCCTATCTGTAGGTGGGAGCCTCACACAAATAGATAAATTATAGGTGAATGAAATGAAAATAGGTGGATGAAATGGAATACATGTGTAATGATGAAACTAGCATATATAAACTACTAGGATACCCTGATGGTCAAGCATAAGACTTATTAAGATGGTGAAAGGAAATATAAATGAGCAATGGAAATTACTAATGAATAAGAAATTGTTTGAAGGAAAGAGATTACCAGATATATTGAAGTAGCCAAACCAAGCACCACCAAAGCTAGAGAGACACAAGAATTTGTTAAGGGGAAAAAACAAGAAAAAACCCCAATATTATGAATAGAGGCAAAATTCCTAAGAATGATACAAAGAGAGAGAGAGAGAGAGAGAGAGAGAGAGAGAGACAGACAGAGAGACAGAGAGAGAGAGAGAGAGCACTTAAGCCTTAAGCTTTCTTGCTTGAATCTTGAAGAATGAGAGGAGAGGCACCTCAATAAGTAGAGGTGAGAAGGAGGAGTTAGAATGTAACTCCCAACTCAATGAATGCCACCATTCATCTATGTGTGTGCAAAGTGTCACCTCTTAAGGAGGTGGTTACAAATATTCCTTAATAAAGGAATTAAAAATGAGTCATCCTCACACATGTGTGAGAAGACAAAATACAAAAGACTTGTAGGGATTCCTTTGGAATATTCCTACAAGTTAATAAATAATTAAAAATAAAGAACAACCTTTACCAAGTAAAGATTAATCTTCTAATATCCCCCCTTAAGCTTTACTTGGGGAGGTTACATCAAACCCTTCAATGGGTTGTAATCCAATATTTTTACAATGAAAGAGAAATTTATCTTTACAAAGAGCTCTGGCGAAAATATCTGCAACTTGATCTTCACCTTTACAATACAAAAGAGAAATTTGCTTGTCTTTAATTTGCTCTCTAATGAAGTGATGTTGAAGAGCAATGTGCTTGGTCCTTGCATGAAAAATTGGACTCTTTGCCAAAGAAATAACACTTTTATTATCACAATATAAAGGAGTAGGATCCTTTTGAGGTAGACCTAAGTCTTCAAGTAATCTTCTTAACCATAGTGCTTCTTTAGATACATTTGTACAACCTTTATATTCAACTTATGTAGAACAAAGAGAATTAGATTGTTGTTTCTTACTATTACATGAGATTGCACCTGATCCAACAAAGAAACAATAACCACAAGTGGATCTCCCATCATTGGGATCACCTCCTAAATCTGAATCAATATAACCCTTTAAAGAAAAATCACAATTTGCATCATAAAAAAGACAAAGATTAAGAGTACCTTTAACATATCTTAAAATTATTTTTGCAACTTTAAAATGAGTTTTTTGTGGTTTAGACATAAATCTAGAAACCAAACCAACACTATAAGAAATGTCAGGTATAGTAAGAGTTAAATAATTTAAACTTCCTACTAATTGCCTATATAAAGTAGGATCAACAAAAGGAGTTTCCATTTCAACCATTAATTTAGTTCCTAATTCACAAGGAGTAGAAACACACTTTGCATCATTCATTTTAAATCTATCTAAGAGACCTTGAGCATATTTATGTTGAGAAAGAAAAATACCTTTAGGTGTTTTCCAAATTTGCATACCCAAAAAATAATGTAAAAAACCTAAATCAGTCATTTGAAATTGTTGATTGAGTTGAGACTTAACATCACTAATCAAATTTTTAGAACTAGAAGTGAGAATTAAATCATCAACATATAAAATAATAATTACAATATCATTTTCACTATGCTTAATATATAAATTTGGATCATTTTTACTTCTAATGAAACCTTGAGATAGAAAGAAAGCATTGATTTTGGAATACCATTCTCTAGGAGATTTTTTTAAACCATAAATTGATTTCTTCAATTTTCAAACAAGATGTTCATTACCTTTCTTAATGAAACCCAAAGGTTGAGACATATAAATTTTTTCATGTAAATCATCATTTAAAAATGCACTTTTAACATCCATTTGATGAATAGGCCAATGCATATGAGAAGCTAAAGCAAGAACTAATTTAATAGCTGGCATCTTAGCTATCGGAGCAAATGTTTCATTATAATTCAAGCCTCCAACTTGAGAGAAGCCCCTAGCAACTAATCTAGCTTTAAACTTGCTAACTTTATTATTTGCATTAACTTTAGTTTTATATAACCATTTGCATGAAACAAGATTCTTACCTTGAGGTAAAGGAACTAAATCCCAAGTATTATTAGCAATTAAAGTATCATATTCTTCTTGTATAGCCTTTTTCCACCGAGGTTGATCTTTAGCTTGTTCATAAGTTTGAGCATTATTTGAATTCATAATATTAGACATCAAAGCATAATTATAATAATTTTCATTTCTAGTCTTAGATTTATTCATTCTAGCTAAAATATCCTCACTTTCTTCCATTAAATTTTTAAACCATTTAGGCTTTCTTTTAGATGTAGGAGTATCATCATAGAAGAAGAATCATGAGGAGAAATTTCAATATTTTCATCATCACTATCACTATGAGTAAGAGATGCATTAGGAGGGTTAAGAGAAGATTCAACTTGAGGATTATCCTCCACAACAATAACTTTATTTTGAGAAGATTCAACATTATGCACTTCAGAAAAATCATGAATACCATTTTCAACAATGCATACATCTCTAGCAACTTTAACTTTGTTAGTAAGAGGATTATAAACTCTATAAGCTTTAGAATGTTCATCATAACCAACAAAAATATGACAAGAATATTTAGCATCTAATTTTTGCCTCTTTTGTTTAGGTTTGTGAACATAAGCAATTTAACCAAAATTCCTTAAATGCTTAAGATTGGGCTTCCTACCAGACCAAGATTTTTCAGGAGTTATATCCTTTAAAGCTTTAGTAGGAGTCCTATTAATAATGTAAGTAGCACAAAACATAGCTTCAGCCCAAAATTTATAAGACATATTTTTAGCATGTAACATGCATCTAGCCATTTCAACAATAGTTCTATGCTTCCTTTCCACTACACCATTTTGTTGAGGTGTATAGGGAATAGTTAGCTCATGCTTAATACCAAATGATTTCAAATAACTATTAAAAGCATTGTTCATATATTCTTTTCCATTATCAGTTCTAAGAATTTTAAGTTTAAAACCAGATTGTCTTTCAACAAATTTATGAAATTCATAAAATATATCAAGAACTTGATCCTTACTATGAAGAAAATAGATCTAAGTTCTTGAAAAATCATCAACAAAAGTAAGTGCATACCTTGATCCTTGGATGGAGTTATTCTCCATGGGTCCCAAAAGGTCAGTATGAACTAGGTGCAACTTATGAGTTGCCCTCCATGATTGACCATGTGGAAAGGGCTCCCTATGCATCTTACCACTCATGCATCATATGCATAGAATTTTAGATGGAACAATACTAGGCAATCCATCTACCATATTAAGCTTTTGCATGAAGGCAATATTGTTAGCATTTATATGACCAAGTCTTTCATGCCAAACATTGAAATAAATGGTAGATAATAAAGAGCATCTAGATTGAGAAAAGTCATTAAATTTTAGCAAATTATCATTTTCTAACTTAGCATTAGCAATGACTTTGTTTTGTTTTGGATCAATAACATAGTACATATCTTTATAATATTCTATTTTATAATCTTGACAAAGCTTAGCAACTGAAAGTAAATTAGTCTTTAATTCAAGAACATATAAAACATCATGCAATTTACCATTAGGAACATTCACATCATTAATTGCTTCTACTTTAGAAGTATAATCGTCTACAAGTTGAAGAGGAACATTAGATAAATCAGGTTGCATAGACTCAAAAACTTCTTTATGTGAAGTAACATGTTGAGATGCACCTGAATCAATAACCCATTCAAGAGGTTGAGAAACATTAAAACCACATGTAAAAGCATGTCTAGATTGATTAGCATTGTTATGAGCCTAATTATTATTAGGTTTATTTTGATATTGATTATTTCACTTCATGGGCTTTTTCTCATTTTTCTTCTTAATACAAGTATTTTGCCAATGACCATCCTTATTACAATAAGTGCAATGTGGTTTCTTAGAAGAGTTAAACTTTCTAGGATCATTGCAATTATTATAATGAGCTTTGGAATTATAATGTTGTTGTTTAGAATGAGATTTTAAAAAAATCTTATGATTAGACAAAAAAGCATGTTCATTAGATTTGAGAGTGCCAAATTGAATTAACTTAGCTTCTTCTTGTCTTAATAAATCACAAAAAATATCATAAGTTAATTGAGTAGCTAAAGAAGGAATAGCTAATTGAGCATGAATATTAGTAATGAATTGTTGAAATTTCCTAGAAAGACACTTTTTAAGAATAAGATGAATTAATCTAAGATTATCTAATTTTACTCCTAAACCATGCAATTGACTATTTAAAGCATCAAATTTCAATAAAAATTCATCCATAGATTTAAAATCAGAATACCTCAAATCTTCAAGTTGATCTTGAATTTGATTTTTTCTTGATTCATTTGAACTATCATAAATGGTTTTGAGTTTGTCCTATGCTTCATAGGCAGTTGTACATGTCCCAATGTGAACATAAAGTTCAGGTGACATGGAGATACCGATTAGGTCAAAGGCTTCCTCATTTTTAAGATTCCATTTTTCAATTTCATTTTTAGATGCAGACGAACCTGGTTTAGATTTAGGATCCATAGCAACATCTAAAAGATGTTTGAAACGAAAAATGAAAGAAATGTGAGTCTTCCAAGAATGATAGTTAAAAGAATTTAATTTAATCTTTGGAATTAAAGTAGACATTACAAATGAATGAAAATATTGTAACTTAAAAAAAAAAAAATCCTTTAAGATTTAAATAAAATTTTGAAAGAAAAAAAATCCTTTAAACGAAAATAACCTACTTCAAATTAAAGTAAAAATAATAATATTTACAACTAAAAAAATTAATTATATAAAAATGTAATTATTTAAGTTAATATTATATATATATATATATATATATATATATATATATATATATATATATATTACTGATTAAAGAACTATATAAATCCTTATAAATTTAATAATTTTGAAATTTTAAAAATTAAAAAGAATTTAAAAACTTATCATAGAAGTAAAGATTTATTTTGATTTAAAAAAAACTTTAACTAAGTTAAGAGAATATGAAGATTCTTTTTTTTTTAAAAAGACTTATTTAAAATGTAAAGCTTTTAAACTAAACCTTTTAAGAAAACCGTTATTCTTTAGACAAAGCACTTTTTAAAAAGAAAAAAAACACGAGCGAAGAGGATTTAGGAACTAAATTTTGAAAGATGAAAATTTACCAATCCACAAAAGGCTATAGAAGAAGAGTAAGGGCGGGCAAATGAAATTTTGAAATGAAGTTAAGGGGCGGGTGAATGAAAATAGAAAGCAATAAAGTTAAATAAAATGGATTGCAACTTCAAAGGGGCAAAGCCCTAATTAAAATTATTTGAATAGAAATGCAATGAAGGCTGAAGGCGAACAAAAAGTAGTTTTGATTATTTAAAAACTTTGAAAGAAAAGTAAAAAATTTTAACAAGGATTTTTTTGGTTTTAAAATGTTAAAAAAAGAAATTTTATATTAGGGTTAGAGCTTTTAAATTTTTTACATATTTGCAAAAGAAAAATCAGATTAGGCTTTTTTTTTAAGAATTTGAACATGAAAATTTGAATATAATATGCAAAAGATAATGGATTTTTTTTTTCAAATTTAAACTGAAATTCCTGCACATTGAAAATAGGTTAGAAGATTAAAAACAATCAAGATTAGACACTTTGCTTTTCTTCTCCTCTTTGAGAGTGTCTCCAATGGTGTGCTTAAAAATTTGGTAAACCTTCAACAATGTAGCTCACAAAATATTAGTAGTACTAAGCTCTGATACCATGAAAGGAAATATAAATAAGCAATGGAAAGGACTAATGAATGAGCAATTGTTTGAAGGAAAGATATTACCAAATAGATTGAAGTAGCCAAATAAAAAAAAAACTCCAATATTATGAATGGAGGCAAAATGCCTAAGATTGATACAAAGAGAGAGAGAGAGAGAGAGAGAGAGCACTTAAGCCTTAAGCTTGCTTGCTTGAATCTTGAAGAATGAGAGGAGAGGCGCCTCAATAAGTAGAGGTGAGAAGGAGTTAGAATGTAACTCCCAACTCAATGAATGCCACCATTCATCTATGTGTGTGCAAAGTGTCACCTCTTAAGGAGGTGGTTACAAATATTTCTTAATAAAAGAATTAAAAATGAGTCATCCTCACACATGTTTGAGAAGACAAAAGACGAAAGACTTGTAGGGATTCCTTTAGAATATTCCTACAAGTTTATAAATAATTACAAATAAAGAATAACCTTTACCAAGTAAAGATTAATCTTCTAACAAATGAATATCATTAATAGGCTCTTCCAAAGGTTAACCTTAAAGTATAGCAAGATTATAAGCTCTAGAACCACAGTTTAAAGTAATAATGAAGGGTCCCACCCAATTAAGTTCAAAATTTACTTTCTTGTTCCTATCTTGTTATTCTTTTTAATTTTCTTTTAAGACCATGTCTCCAATATCAAACCTTTGACTTTTGATCATTTTATTATAGCTACAATGAAGGTAGTTTTAATAATCTTATAAGTGATTTAATGCATTACAATTCCATCATCCAATAACTCAAGCTCATGTAATCTATATACTTGACACTCTTCTTTGTGTATGATATGCTTCTTTCAAGAAAAAATTGCTCAACCTCAGTATGCAAAATTCCTTTGGTTCCAAAGATTAGGGAATATGGAGTGGCTCATGTAGGTGCACAGATACTAGTGTGATAGTCCCATAAAGCAGAGTTAAATTGCAAAATCCAATCATGACTAGGTTCATTGACTATTTTCTTAAGGCTTTTCAATATGGTTTTGTTTGAGGCCACAACTTTACTGTTGCCTTCAAGATAATGAGGAGTGGAAAAGTGGTGTTGGATCTGGAATTGATAACAAAGGTCATAAAAATATTGATTTTTAAAAGGTTTTTCATTGTCTATAATGATAGCATGAGGAATAATATAGTTGAAAATGATATAATTTAGGATAAATTTGGCTATTTTATCTTTGGTGATGTTAGATAATGGAACGACCTCAACCCACTTCATAAAATATTTAGTAGCTATGATAATGAACTTATGCCCATTGGATGAGGGGGGGTGGATTTTTCCTACAAGTTCAAGTCCCCATTATGAAAAGGGCTGAGTAGTTATCAATTGTAACGCATGGGTGGGTGCATGAATCAACTATCCATGTTGTTGACATTAATGATATTTATTAGAAAAGTGTTGTGCATCTTGTTCCATAGTTGGCCAATAATATCCAATTCTTAACATTTTTTGACAAGGGTAGGTCCACTAGAATGAGCCCCATAAATACCTTCATGTACCTCATATATGGTAGTTTTATCTTCTTTCAATTTTAGACACCTAAGGAAGATGCCATCAAGACTCCTTTGATCAAGGGTGTCACTAAGGATGAGAAAATGAGATCATTGGAAAATGAATGTTTTATTTTGAGTAATAAATAAATTAGGTAGAAGGGTACACTCATGGAGATAGGTATGAACATTATGATACCAAGGATAATTAGAACCAAAAAGCTCACACACCAATTTAGATTCAAGAACATAAATTTTTGGAATCAAAAGCTTCTCTACAAGGAATTCATAATGATGAGTATTATGGGGCATGTCCAAGAGAGATCCAATAGTAGCCATAACATATACAACTTTGTTATTTAACCTTTATCAAAGATGATAGCTGAAAAATATTGTTTAAATATGTCTACCATCCTCTTATAGGGGAGAATTTTATCATCTTTCATTTGATCATTATCATTTACTTTCCTTATAAGTAATTGTGAATCTCTGTAGACATGAAGTTCCTTTCTTTTCCATTGAATTGCCACTTTAAGACCATTTTTAAAGCTTCATACTCTACAATGTTGTTTGTGTAAGGGAAATAAAGTATATAATTTTGAGATACAATCACCTTATGGAGTGATGAAGAGAATTTCATCCCCAGATCCACGTTCAATGTGAGATCCATCAAAATATAGCTTTCACAAGTGAGAAGAGCTAATGTTAAAAATTGTCTCATCTGGAAATTCTAAAACAAGTGGATGATCCACATCTAAAGGTGCATTTACTAGTTGATCTACAATAATTTTTAATTTGATAGCCTTACTATCCACATAATCAATGTCAAATTCACTTAGGATCATGACCCATTTTGCTACATGAATAGTTAGAATAGCTTTAGACAAAAGGTACTTCAAAGGATCCACCTTTGAGATGAGCTTTGTTTGATGATTAATCATGTAGTGTCTCAACTTTTTTAATGCAAAAAACAACTTAACATGCCCTTTCTAATGGAGTGTAATTAAGTGTATATCCAAAAAATGTATGAATAGTATAATAGATAGCTCTCTCCTTTCTATATCATCATGTTGTGCAAGGAGAGCAACCAATGCAATTGTGGTAGTCGATATGTATAATAATAAAAGGTTTCCCTTGAATAGGTGGAATCAACACTAGAGGTGAAGCCAAATAATCCTTTAATTATTGAAAATATTTTTGATTTTTCTCATCCAACTTAAATGTGACATTTCTATGCAAAATATGAGTGAAAGGCTGACACTTATCTGCTAGTTGAGATATGAAATACCTAATTGACTGATTTTTTTCTTGAAGAATACATAGTTGATATAGATTAGTTGGAGGATGTATGTCAACAATAGATTTAAATTTAACAAGATCCACTTTAATACCTCTATGGGAAATAATATATCCAACCAATTTCTAGAAATTACACCAAAATATTTTTGGGTTCAATGTCCCTTTATATTCTTCTAATCTATCAAAGATGATTGCAAGGATAGCCAAATGAGAATCTCTTGTGATATTTTTTTCTAATAACTTATCCACATAATATTCCATGATACTGTGAAAAAGGCCATGACATAATGTTGTCAATGCTCTTTGATAGGTAGCCCCTATATATATTCTTTAAACCAAAAGGCATAACATTCTAACAAAATGTTCCCCAAGGGCATGTGAAAGTTATTTTATGTTGATCTTCAATAGCGATACATATTTGATTATAACCTAAAAATCTATCCATTATGGATAAATTTTCATTCAAAAATATTTAATTCATAATCATGTTTATGTTTCCTAGAGGAAAATCATCTTTAGGGTATGCCTTGTTTATGTCTCTGAAATCTGCACATATGCAAATGCCCCTAGTGGGTTTTTTGACTAAAACTAGGTTAGAAATCCAATTAGCATAGTCAATAGTTCTAAGAAATCACACATCCAACAATTTCTAAAGCTCTTCCTTAACCAATAAGGCTATTTGAGGGTTCATCTTATGAAGCTTTTGTTTTACCAATTTTGTATCAGGAAAAAATTCAAATGATGAAATACCAACTAAAACATAGAAAAAGAAGGTTAACCCCAAATGGGATTAATCAAATGGAGGAACCCAATTTTCGTTGCTATATGTTTCACTCAATTATGAGAGGAAAAATGCATAAATAACAATCAAAAAACAAACCTAACTATTATAACAACAAAAAGGAAGGTTTTCATATGCTAAAATGATGTGTACCTTATTGAAAAAGTGTTGTTTTGGGCCTCACTAAGGACTCATTCGCCCAATGGTGAATGGGTCATTGTTAGGGTTCTCGAAAATCAGTTTTGGGATCCTATTCTTTAATGTTTGCAATCCTAGATCCCAGTTTTTCAGCTCGTGAAAGCCAAAAATAATTCTTGTAGATTAGTTTTTATGATCTTGCAAAAAGATGGCAACTTTGCAATCTTGACAAATTTTTCAACTTTTATTCTCCACTTGATCTTCAACCTAAAACCTGCAATCACACATCAAGAGAGAAGAAAAATTGTTGATTGTTAGGAAATAGGGGTTTTCCTTGGTCAAATCCCATTTTGGTAATTAAACCTTATGATGCAGTAATGTATAAAGAAAAGATGAATGAACAACAATGTGTAACAACTCACCAATCCTTAATTGAAACCTTGGAGTACAAATCTAAAACTCCGCATGAAATGGCCTCAATGAGTGTAGATCTTGATCATGGACTTGACATAGGATAATGGCTTTGAAGACTTGAACTTGATCACCAATGCTACAACATCACATTAGCTCAACAACATGCATGACTTTGACATGATGATATGATCATTGATTGTTGCAATAAACTTCAATAATCTGCCCTTGAATGCCTTCTTGAATGTTCTATAATTCTCTTGTAAAATTACTCTTGATTGCTTGAAAGTCTTAGATGTTGCTTAGGATGAAAATATGTAAAATAACCTTATATTTATACTTATCTTAAGATTTAATCCCAAAATTCAAATAACACAAGCCGACATCAGATCTAGGATTTAAAATTATTAAAATTCCACCAAGAATAAGTTAAAAAGGGGGTGTCCTAAGTTAAGGACGACCCGGTGAATGGGTCCTAGCACACTCAACTAGGACAAGTTTCAGGGATATGAAATAACATGTAAAAAGGGGGTCCTAGGACCTAGGAAGGACCCATTAGCCAGGTGGCAAATGGGTCCTAGGTCACTAGCCTAGGACTCAAACCTTGCCAAATTAAGTGTTATGAAACATTATTAATGAGTGTCGGGATTTATCCTTCAGAAAATGCGATAAATAAGGCTTGGATTTTCATTTAAGGGGCCAATTAAGGCAAATTAAACCTCAATTAATTAATAAAGCCCTAGATTAATGTGAAAGTGTAAATAAACACTTTACAACACCCTAAATAAGGCACCATTAAGTCCTTTTTATTAAAAACGGTCTTAGACTTAATGTGAATATGTAAAACACATTACAACACTAAATCAAGGCAAAATTAGCTTCATTTATTGTTAATTATTCCCAAATTAAGGAAAAAGGGATACTTTTTCCATCACAACACCAACTCAAGATCAAGGCCTAACATGTTCACATAAGACCACACAAATTTATAGTTCTATTTTTGAATAATTCCATGAAGTTATCATTCTCTTTTGATGATAAAGATGCTACAAAATATGTGATCTTAGTATTTTCAATTGTACCTAAGTTTTCCTCTTGTGACTCTTTTATTAATATAGAGGAATTTTCTTAATACGTAGATATGATAGGAAGGTCAAGGTTCCTGCTCTCTTATTCAAATAATGATAGAGAATGGTTTTCCTCAAAGATATTCCTTATGCTATTGATTTGTTTATTTTGAGTGAGAAGTTTTTAAGTTTCACCAAATTATTATTTCTCATCAAGCTCAATGAAAAAACCAAATTTATGATCTCCTAAAGGTATAGCTTCTCTTAATCCCATAAATTTTGCAATGACCTCATCATTTTTAAAATGTATATAGAATTGATAGACCTTTTTGATCCCAATCTTTTACTTAGTATTCCTTCTTTTGATAGGTATAGGCTCAATAATTCCTTTTTCTTGATGACTTAGGCCTTTACCTTGATAACCCACATTCTTAATTTTTTGAAGTCCTTTAGGATAGTTTTCCATAGATAAAATAGGAATATGATCCTCTTTATCTATATATAACCATGTTGAGACATCATCTTCAATGTTTTTGTTTCCCAATTCACCCCAATGCAAGAATGTGGTAGATTTAGATTTGATAAGCATAGTTAATATATCTTGCATAGGTTTAAGTCTACCATATTTTTTACAGGAAAGAGGAAGTTGGCCCACAAGGAAAGCTTGTTTCATGTTATATTATCCTTACCAATTGTCATAAACTTGAACATTGATCTTTGGAATGGTGGTGTGCTTATCAAAATATGAGGATAAAGTGGATGGGTTAATATAATATGACAAGGTACTTGTGTAGGTTTAAGATATTTTTCTTCTAATTTCTTACAATACTTAAAAGGTTGAGGATCCACAAGAATAGTTCCTTTGGAGCCCTCATATGGAAATTCTAAGTATTGATGATATGTAGAGGGAATAACTTGCACAGCATGTATCTATGGATGACCAAGATAAATGATATATGGGAGATCAAGGTCTAAGACTTCACAAAAGGTATCCACTATAGTAGGGATAACTTGAATAGGGAATTTTATTATTACTTTAGATTCATGTTTAACATCATCATAAGATTTTATGGTGGTTTTCTTTTGATAATCAATGACATCATCTAAGCATCCTAAATTTTTACTAACTGGAAGGTACAAATTTTTAGACTTTCTCCACCATCAATCATGTCTCTTTTTATTTTATTCCTATGAATGCAGAACTCAAGGTATAAGCCCTCATTATGAGATGGATCATTGAGAGAAATGCCTTTTTAGTAAATAAAAAATGATGAGTAGAAATATGTCCAACCATGTCTTGAAATTGAGAAGTATCTACGTATTTGGGTATGGAAGACTCTTAAAGGGCCTTGTCGAGGATTTCCTTATGTGATAGAGATCTTTTAAATTTTCTAGAGTGGATATTTGTGGTGGGATCTAGGAGGTTATAATCATATTTTGAAGATGGCATAGATTGATCCCCTTGAAGGGTTGGTTTACCCCTATGTGTAGTTACTACAAATTTGGGAATTTTGTTTAAAGGGGTTAAGGTAGATACATAAGGAAAAGATTCCCCTAGATGAGATTTGGTGTAATAATAAGGGACAACAACATAATTAGGTCCTTTAGGATTACTATTTTGGTTTGAAGGTTCACCTTTTCCATGATTAGGGATAGAATTCTTGAATATATTAAGATAATAATTAGTTGAAGGTTGATTGTCTACACCAAAATCACCTTGATATATAAGAACTTGGATTATATTTTTCAATCTGAAACAATCATGATTTTATGTCCTTTGATCATATGGTACTCAAAATACTCATTTTCTTTATACCATGAAGTTTTGATATATGGTTCTTTAATTCTCACTTTAGGTAAGGTGATAAGTTTAGTTTGGATAAAAAAAATTAATGTAAACTCAAGAGATTCCCCTAAAGGAGTGTATTTACTTTTAGGAACATTGTTTTGCATATGTGGTCTTCTACTACCTGGATTTTTTTGAGGATATTTTGCCACCAATGGTAGAGTAGGTTGAACATTTTTAACTATTTTTGTATCTACCACACCATCATTGAAAATGTTCTTTTTTTGGTCCAAAACCTAGGCTTGTCTTTAGATGTTGAAGGGTAATCCTTATGATCTTTAAAAAAATTAGAGAGACCCTTAGAAATGAGACATTTTCAATGTTGATTCCCCTTTCAATAACCTCTCTAAATGTATTAGCACCTTTAATTTGAAGGTGAAAGGCCAATTCATGGTTTATGTTTTGGTAAATATGGGTTCAAGTTATTTCTCAAGAATCTAGGATGAGGAAGTTTACTTTCCAGATTTTTCCATCTTTGTAAGAAGGAAATGAAGGATTCTCCCTTGTTTTGTTTTACACTATAAAGGTCACTGAAAGGAGTCTCACATTATATGCTTTATGAAAATTTCTCAATAAATTTATCTACCAATTCATTAAAATTACTAATCCTATGAGGTAAATGTGAAAATAATTCAATAGATTGAAATCTCAAGATTCTAGGAATGAGTTGCATTAGATATGTATAATTATAGGATACCTCTAGACAAGCTATGTAAAATTCTCTTATGTGATCTCTTGGATCGCCTTTTTCCTTGTATTTGTCAAATCTAGGCATTTCAAGATTTTGAGGAAAGGGTACCATGATGAAAGACTTTTCAAAGGGATAACAACATACTTCTTCCAATGTATAAACTTTCTTAGTATTAATGTTTCCCATTTCCATGCTTTCTATCTTTTGTTCTATATTTTTAATTTTTGTTGTTAAATCATTTGGAGGTGTCAATGAAGATATATTTGTGTCAATGTATTATTGTTGATATTGATTTAATGGAATATGATATTGTTGTTGGTGTTGGTGTTGAATAGGTGGAATTGGCACATTTTGCATGGTAAGGGTACCTATGTTTAGGTGAGATCTACCAAAGGTAGGTTATTTTTCTAATGTTGATTTCTCTTGGACCATCCCTCCATATTATTTCTATTGAACTCTTGATGTATTAGGTGGAGGTGGTGGTGAATATGTGAAAGTAGAAGCCACATTTTTTATGATGTTTGAATTAATTTGGGTAGACTTGTTTCTAGTCCTATTTCAAGATTAGTGAGATCTACATCCTTGATAAGGTGGGCAGTTATTTTTGCACCTTTTTGAGCCAATAATTGAAGGTAGTGATCAAGATTTTTCTCAAATAGGAGCTCCAAAACTCTCATTGTTCTAAGGCCTTGCTCTGAAAATTCTTAAATATCTTTAGATAAACAATCTTGACCATTATCACATTATAAGGGACCCTTAAAGGCTCATCATAAAAGAAGGGTGGATATGAAGATTGTTCCTTTCTCATGTTGGACCTTGCTTGTTGGAATGTTTGATTCTTCTTGATGGGATCCCATATTTTCTTATATTGAAATCTTATAATTAACATATGCAATATAAGGTTCGTTGGATAAAATAATATTTAATTTCAATAATTTTGATACTTGTTTCTCAAAACAAAAATAGACCAAATTAAAGTTAGATCTACCAATGATGATAATGATATTGATTGATAAAATGATATATCCCATTTGAACTAAACTTGTGAGTATAAGCAAGATGATAAAGATTGATATTGATAAAATCCACTTGAACTAGACTTGTGAGTCCAAGAAAACTTGATAAAGAGTGGATGTTTCCAACTTAAGAGTAGGCTTGAGACTCTCAAGAAGGTATATCCACAAATTTTGTGATATGATAAAGATAAAAGATAGGAGATCCAATTTGAACTTTGATAAATTTTGACAATGATAAGATAAGATACAAGAAATTTGTCCACTTCTCATATAGTATCAAGGGCAATAAAACAATACCAATGAAAGATTTGTTTAAGATATGTTTATTAAGATTTTTTGTTTTGATTGATTTTAATTTTGATTAATTTTGAAAAATTTAAAGACACTTTTACAAAAAAAAAGAAACTTGGTGCAGATCAAAATCGTAGCAGAATAACCTAGAAGTGGGGAAAAGTAGACCACATATGCTACAAAATCACCTATAAGCGCTATAGAATGAGTCAAATACACTACAAGATAAGCCAGATGCGTAGAAAAATAGATAGAAGTGTAATTTTAGTAGTTTGGCAATGTATTTGGTTTTAGATTTTTGACCATTTTTTTGAAAAGCGGTGCAATTAAAAGATGGAAGCATTGAAAATACATAATGAATGCAAGATCCACCTTTGAAAGTTATGCAATAAGATATTTTTATTTTTTTCTTAATTTATTTGATTTTGGTTCTTTTGTTTGGGTGTTTAAATGTCTCTTTGATTATTTTGAACTTTTACACATTTATACTAAAAATATAAACACTTAAAGCAATGATACAAGCACTTGAAAAATCCTAGGCTCAATTTTGAATGGATATCCCCACTTTAGTTTCAAGTGGGATATGGGTAATTTAAAAATCAAGCATATAAGACACACCCAAAAACATATTCAATTAGTTATGGCCAATAAGGTATGACTAGGATTCTCAAGCTCCACTAAGGGTATCCTCGAAATATACCATAATGGTATGTGAGGCCTTAATTCGTAGATGAAAGGGAATAGTCCCAAAAAATATGAGGAAAGGTAACACACTCTCCACCTTAACTTCTCTAAGGTATAAGGGCATGCAAAAGATCATGATGGGCCAAAAAGCGACAATAGAAAAAAATGCATTTTTACTTTACCAAAATCATGAAACACAAATTTGACATTTTGTATGGGTCGAAAAAAATTGATTTGCTTTGGTAATACCAAACCAAAATAGGTATTCATTTCCCACAAATTTTTTTGTCAATTTTATGTTTTTAAAATGAATATTCATTTTAAAAGAAAAAAGGATATCCTTTTTGGAAAGAAAAATGGACATCCATTTCCTACAAGTATTTTCATCAATTTTGTTTTTTCAAAACAAATACCCATTTTGAAAAGCCCAAAAAAGAACACTTCAGTAAAATGGGCCTAAATTTTATGTTACTTATCAAAATTTTGATTTTTGACAAGTGTTGGGAAGGTGATCCAAAGATCTACACAATGGATAAGATGATTTTGATAGATTATGCACCAAAAATTAATTATAATAATTTGAAGTTCCTCCTTAATTTTTAAAAGTTTAAATGCTCATAAATCTTGCATACAAAGTATATTTTTGTATTTTTTTCCATTATTCATCCCAAAAGACTTGAAATGTTAAAGAAGTAATAAATAATGAAAAATTTAGATTTTTGTACCAAGGAGAGTAATTTTTTTTTCAAATTATCTAACATGTTTTCTATAGTTTCCTCTTCTTGCATGCTTTCCCCTTCATCTAGATTCACTAAATAATTGAACAATTATTGAACACCCACTTGTGATGAATGGCTTGGGGAAGCTTGCATTGAAGATTATGTTGGCATGGTTTCTTATTGAACAAGTTATTCAACTTCTTCTTCAGGCCTTTTCTCAACTAGCTTTCTCTTAAAAAGTATGTTCTACTCTCAAAATAGGAAAACATGTTTTCCATCCTCTTTATAGGATTTGTAAGTTTTGCAAAGAGTTTGACATAGGAGGGATTTTTCACTATCCTTTTCTCCTCTAACTGGACCATTAATCCCCATTTCTATTTCCTCACCTTCACTACTTCATTTGTTCTTAGATTTATAATAAGATCATCAAAATGTTGGAATTGAAAATAGTATTGGGATATAATCCTTTCTAATATCATTTTATTTATGTACCGCTTAGGGTTAAAATTCCTAGTAGGATCTACTTTCTTTATGTAAATTTGTAGCATGGTTGGCAAAACATCCAACCCTTATTTTGTAGTTATATTAAAATAAGAGAATTTCATCCCCCCTGGAATGAGTGATCTTTTATTAATGAGTCTTAAATGGAACTTATTAGCCTCATTGAGTTGCCACATTATATCCATAAAATCTAGTTTTCTTCTCAAAAATTTTGGGAGACAATGTGGTTGGACAGGGGTACCATATGTACCCTAAAAATTCTACAATTGGTATGGAGGTACCAGTCTCCATAATTATGATAAATTCTCTTCTCTACATCAAACTCCAAGGGCCTTAGGAATTTAATAACCCTTTCTAAAATTATATCCACGGGCTTGAGACTCGGGTTACTTAAGATATTTTGAACAAAAATGTTCTCAAACACTAAGTAATTATTTGATGAGCAAAGGGAATCCTATATGTAAGTCAACATTTGGACTAGCAATTTATTTCCTTCTTCATCATGTACTTTCAAATTTAATGGATCAATCCATATTTTTTCACAACTATAAAGAATCATACACAACAACAAAGAGTACCACTTGAATTATAGACCAACTTTGGGGTCTTTCAAATTTGTCAAGTGCTTATGCATCTCCTCTTTAATATAAGCACCATAGTCAAAACTTTTTTTGTCATCCCTATGTTGGATTTATGTTGCCAACATCATCATTTATATTGAAATTTTAACCTTATAGTCCCCTCCTAGGACTTGACACAGAGTAAAGTATGTGTTGATAAAATAATCTTCAAAAATATCAAAGTTAAAAGGCTCAATTTCATCTTTTACAAATCTGACCATCTTCCTATTAGAGAATCTTCTCCTCTATTGTGGGATCAATAACATTTTGAAGTTGTGTTTGTCCTTCTCCCACTCTTTCTTGATAGAACCACATTCAATGCTCACACTTGCAGAGATATTCAAGCCAAAAGTCTCAACAATGGATTGTCTTGAAATTTCTAACAAGGGAGCCCCTTTCTAACTCCTTATCACCCTATCCTTTTCATCATAGCCTAATTCTAGGGCTCTAATCAAATCCACGTTGACATAGATATTGGGTATGTAACTAATTTCCCCAAATCCCGAGTCCACAAGTTGGACACTAGCCTATTTAATTTTCTCCTTTTGTAACCATACTCAAATAATGTCCAACCATGTTGGGGAATAATGGCATCCCTAATTTTTCCAGCCAAATCTTGCAATCTATCTGTTAAAACCTCCATAGCCTAGGCATGTTTACCCTCTTATTTGACTCAATAAATTGCTTCATCAAATCATCCTCCTTGAATCTTTGTGTACCTCTTGACTTAACGCTAGATTTACTCATTTTTACGATTTTTAAGTTTTTAAATTATTTAAGATTTCTTTATCATTTAACTATTGAATTACCTAGGTTTTTGAATTCCTTTCAATAATTAAAAATAGACAAGCTGAAAACCCTTCCTTTCCAAACCCTTTTCAATAACTCCAAACAATTTTACATTGCAAATGATCAAAATACTTACCCGTGAAAATGCCTGAAAACCCTAGCTCTTTTTTCTTGCAATTCTTTCTCCAAGATCTCAAGTCTTCAGAATCTCCATATGTTCTTTCAATTATGACTAATAACAAAAAAAATTGTTTATCACCTTCCAAAAATAATAGTTGAGCCTTAATTGCTAAGTTAATGGCTCATGTGGATGAAACTGAACATCAAAAACTAGGCATTCATGTTTGAATTCCAACCATTGATTTGGGCACTTTAAAATAAGATTAATGGTTATCACAATACTGAGTTCCACCACATATTTGATTTGAATTGACTTTTGAGATAAAACACTATGAAGGGTCTTTGTGCCAAGTTCTAGATTTGCTACGCATCCCCTTATTTATTGTCACCTCTCATAAAATTTTAGTTTTATGCTAAGTATGCAAACATGTTTTCATAGAGGATATGCATTGAAATATGGATATGACATCAATCGACATCTTGTGACTATCAACAAGCAAAATTTTCTTATGCACCAATGGTACAAAACCACACTCCATAAGAACCATATGCTGAAATGAATAAGAACCAAATGTCCACCTATGAAATCACCCTCTTAGCACCTTTGATATACACGCTACTAGAACAAGAATGCCCTATAAAGGAGCTAAATATTGTGATCTAGGACAAACACATGTCCCCATATTATATGATATTCCTCGGTCGATTTTCCTTATGTGCCAAGAGCATGAAAATATGCTCTAAATAAGTCTTGCATTAGAACCATAAGTTGACACATATCCTCCTTTGGTTTAATCCGGCCTATCACATTTTGTTTATGCACTGTTATGAAATTGTACTCTAAAGAAGCAAAGCACTGAACTCAGGTTATGATGAGTGTTGAACTTTTAATGGTTCCTTCTCAATACAATTTTCCAATGTGATGAGAAACCTAAAACGTGATGTAAAGGAAGCACATGCACACAAAATATATTGTGACGCCTGTATTGAACTTAAAAATAAAACCTACTGCATTCTTCTTATGAACTCTATAAAAATTATACACTGTGAAGAGGATGTGTGTTGTGATAAGATAATGACACGTGTTCAGATCTTATAAACTCTACCCAACACAATCTTGCTATGTGGTAAAGACATGAAAACATGCAATGAAGAGAGTTTTTGTTAGACTCATAGCTTGACACGTGTCTCAAGTGAAGTCGAATTCATAGCATTTAAGTTGTTAATTTAGACATGTGCACACAAAAAAATTAAGGATACACTAGGAAAAGGGGGAAATGATTTAACACATGGGGTTTTAGACTTAGGGCTTTAATATTTTAGAAATTTTCTTCAATGAATCTCAAGTCCATCTGTCAAGCCTAACAGACAGGGACGGTTAAAACATAGAATGAAGGCTCATAAGTCATAACTTGAAAAGTGGGTAACCAAGGCAAGCAGTCAACATAGGAATAGAATAAAAGTGTTACAACCTCACTTAGACCTAGGGATTTTCTAGTGCTCAAGCATGGAAAGGAAAATATTTCAATGAACCCTAGAGAAGATTCATTTTGATATTGAAGATCAAGAGTCAAAAATATAACTAAAAGACATAAAGATTAAAAACATACCATCATAATTAATAGTTAACCTTTGGTCTTAATCATTAGTCTTATAGACATACCTTGGTTAAATAAAATCTTAAAGTATTAGGGGCAATCCTAGGAATTTTTGGGAAGACATGTTTATTAATAAACCTTAGTTGTGGTCGTATGATGAACCCCTTAGAATTAGCTTTCACACTTGAGATGGTATATCACAACATGGAGTTGTCTAGATTAAAACATGGCTAGGTTATCAATACAATTAGATGCACTTGCATTTCAACTTGGTGAAATGTATTTCACTAATGTTAAAAAAAATTAATCAGGTTTTCTTAGTGAAACATTTTGGGCATTAAATTCATGATTTTTATGATTTGAAGGCTTTTATACTCTAGTTTTTAATGTTATGGAGGTTCCACCTATGGTGCTTGATGCTCCTATTTCTTTTCCTCCTTCAAGTACCACATCTCTCTCTATTGGTGGTGTTGGCATGTCTACCCCTTCTTGTTTCATGGTTTCCACTTGACTATCAGCTTCCCCGGTTTGGCACTCTTCTCATCATGTGTTGCCTTAGGTAGTGGAATCAAAGAATTTTTCCCCTTCTCTCCTATTTTAATTGATTTGGATATTCAATTTTTTTGGACTATAGTCCATAAAAGGAAGAAATGTCTTCCAAAATATGTTGCTCAGTCACACACTCAAGTTTAGGATGTGAGATTTGCTAGATTGGAATGTGGTGTTGTTTAGAAATTTTATTGCTATATTTTTTTTTTGTAGCTTCCCTACAATTTTAATATTTTACATTTTATTTGTCTCACTTTGTAAAAGGTTTGGGGCCCTTTTGAAAACTTCTTCTATCTAATAAAAAAATTAACCCCATTCTACTTAAAATAAACCATGGGTGTAAAATGATAATCATGACACATCAAATAAAGGTAAACAAGTGAGTGTAAAGATGAATGAACAAATAATGAATATATGGATTAGATTAAATAAAAATAAATTGAGCATAGAAAATTATAACAAAAGAGTCTACCACTTATCAATATATTATTAGAATTAAGACATTCAACTATATCTACTAAAAATAAAATAACATGAATATATAAACTTCAACATCTTAATATAATACAAAGAAAACAATAATAAATAAATAAATATTTTAAAAGTAATTAAATAATCTTTGAAAAAGAAAAATAACATAGAATTTATGCCAAAATCAATCTAAATAAACTTAAAAATAGTCTTTGAAAAATACAAGTGATATAGACTTTTCTTATAAAAGAAATAAAATGTCAAAAGCAATCTAAATAAATATATAGTATGTTCATCACTAAAAATTATCTTATAATAGAGTTAAACTAACATAAATTCAATAAATGGAAATCAAAATAAAATAAAATAAATATACAGAATCTTAAGTGTCAAAAATCATTTTATATTTAAGAAGAAAATGACATAGATATTTATAATTTAATAAATAAAATTCTAAAATAAAACAAATGTTAAGAATATTAAGTGTTGAAAATCATTTTGTATTAAAAAATATTTTAATTTAATTAAAATAAGTAATCCACATAAATATATAAAATATTAGGTTTTGAATTCATTTTATGAAAGAGTCAAATACCACCAATATTTTTTAAATTCAGTTTTCAAAATGTAGAATCAATCAAATGAATATTTACAATATTTAAGTAAAAAATCATATTATAAGATAGTCAAATAGAAAAAATATTTTTTAATTGAACAAGTAACCTGTCAAAAATCATCTTATAAAAAAATCATTTATCATAATTTTTTTTAAATTTAATAAATAAAATATCAAAATCTATCCATACAAATATAAAAAATCTTACATGTGAAAAAATCATCTTAAAAAAATAAAAGACACAACATTTTTTTATTTATTAAATAAAATGTCAAAGCTTATCCAAAATAAATATATATAATTATAAATGTTAAAAGTCATTTTAAAAAGATTGAGATGACACGAAAAAAACTTATAAATAAAATGTCAAAATCAATTCAAATTAATATATATAATTTTAAATCCTAAAACATCTTTAAAAAATTAAATTTAAATTTAATAAATAAAATGTCAAAAATCAACTCAAATATCAAAATCTTAATTGTTAGAAGCATCATATAAAATATTAAATCACAAAAATATTTTAATTTAATAAATAAAATATAAAATTAATTTAAATAAATATAAAAAATAATCAAAAAAATGTTCCAACATTTTTAAATTCAACGCAAAAAAGTCAATTTAAATAAATAAAACAAATTAGATAAATAAACTCTTTTATGGGATTCCCACATACTATTTTCTAACACGTCATTTCGATGGCATTTAATTTTGGTCTTTTTTTTTTTTTAAATTGTTTCTTCTTGATTGATTGTTTATTTACATAAAATTCAAATTGATTGTTTATTTACATTTACAGTTCATCAGTTAAAGTTTAAGTTAGAATTGGGGCATAATATATAATTTATAAATAAGTATAAATAAAAATATTTATTTTATATTGATAGTTAATAATTTTATTTTCTTTTGTAGTTTTTAATTATATTTTAAAAATGTAATTTTGTTAAATATTTAAAATATAATGAAAAATTCAAGCTTATTATTCTTGTAATTAGGTAGATTATTTTTAAGGTGTGTAGGTTTGATTTTAAATGTCATAAATCTAATTTATCTTGTGTGAATTAGAATTACACAAGTTTATATTTAAAAAATCAATGTGCTTCAACCATTTCAAGATAGTAAGATCTAACAAATAATCTTCAAAAATATCAAAATTAAAAGGCTCAACTTCATCTTTTGCATATTTGGCCATTTTCCTATCAGAGCATCTTCTCCTATGTTGTGGAAGCCATAACATTATGAAGTTGTGTTTCTCCTTCTTCCACTCTCCTTTGAGAGCACCACAGTCAATGCTCACAATTGCAGAGACATTCAAGCCAAAAGTCTCAACAATGGATTGTCTTGAAATTTCTAATAGGGGAGCCCCTTTCTGACTCCTTATCACCCTATCCTTTTCATCATAACCTAATTCCAGGGCTCTGATCAAATCTACATTGATATTGATATTGGATCAAGTAATTTCCCCAAATCTTGAGTCCACAAGTTGGACACTAGCCTGTTAAATTTTCTCCTCTTGTAACCATACTGAAATAATGTCCAACCATGTTGGTGAATAATGGCATCCCTAATTTTTCCAACCAAATCTTGCAATCTATCTGTTAAAACCCCTATACCCTAGGCATGTTTTCCCTCTTTGTCGACCCAAGAAATTGCTTCATCAAATCATCCTCCATGAATCCTTTTGTACCTCTTGACATAACACTAGATTTACTCATTTTTAAGATTTTGAAGTTTCTAAATTATTTAAGATTTCTCTATCATTTAACTATTGAATTACCTTGTTTTTTGAATTCCTTTTGATAATTAAAAATAGACAAGCTGAAAACCCTTCGTTTCCAAACCCTTTTCAATAACTCACATACAATTTTACAATTGCAAATGATCAAAATACTTACCCGTGAAAATGCCTGGCTCTTTTTTCTTGCAATTCTTTCTCCAGGATCTCAACTCTTCAAAAATCTTGTGTTCTTTCAATTATGACTAAGAACAAAAAATATTTTTTTGTAATCACATTCCAAAATTAATAGTTGAGCCTTAATTTCTAAGTTAATGGTTCGTGTGGATGAAACTGAACATCGAAAACTAGGCATTCATGTTTGAATTCCAACCGCTGATTTGAGCACTTTAAAATAAGATCAATGGTCATCACAATCCCGAGTTTCACCATCTGATTTGAATTGACTTTGTGAAGGGTCTTTGTGCTGAGTTCTAGATTTGCTCCGCATCCCCTTATTTATTGTCACCTCTGAGCACATTTTAGTTTTATGCTAAGTATGCAAAAGTGTTTTGCATAGAGGATATGCATTGAAATATGGATATGACATCTATCAATATCTTTGTGACTATCAACGGGCATAATTTCCTTAATCACCGATGGTACAAAGCCACACTCCATAAGAACCGTACGCTGAAAGGAATAAGCACCAAGTATCCACCTGTGACATCACCCTCTTAGCACCTTTCATATATGCACTACTAGAACAATAATGCACTCTAAGAAACTGAACATTATGATCTAGGACAAACACGTGTCCCCATATTATATGTTTTTCCTTGGTGCATTTTCCTTATGTGCCAAGAGCATGAAAATATGCTCTGAAGAAGCCTTGCATTGGAACCATAAGCCAACACCCATCGTCCTCTGTTTTAACCCGGCCTGACGCATCCTCTTTATTAGTTCTTATGAAATTGTACTCTGAAGAAGCGAAGAATTGAACTCAGGTTATGATGAGTGTCGAACTTTTAATGGTCCCTTCTCAGTGCAAGTTTCCAATGTGCTGAGAAATTTAAAATATGACGCAAAGGAAGCACATGCACAAAAATTATATTGCGACACCTGTTTTCACCTTTAAAATAAAATCTAGTGCATTCTCTTTAGGAAAGGATAGGAAAGGTCCTTTTATAGTCCACGATATCAGGCGGTCTGTTTTTGGGTGTTTAGATGGCTTACAGTATATGGGACTCCTCGTACTCCTAATATGAGGGAGGCACCTAACTCGTGCTCCAAAATGCAAGGTGTACATACTTTACCCCCTAAAGGATTTGAACTTGTGACCTCTCTTTCAAGAGTACAAGTTCACCACCATTAAGACAACTCAAGTGTACTCTTGCACTCTGTAAAAAATATAAACTGTGAAGAAGATGCGTGCTATGATAAGATCATGACACATGTTCAGATCTTATTAACCCCGCCCAACACAATCTTGCTATGTGCTAAAGACAAGAAAACATGGTATGAAGAGGGTTTGTGTTATACTCATAGCTTGACACATGTCTCAAGCGGAGCCGGATCCTTAGCATTTAAGTTGTTTATTTAGACATGTGCACAAAGGTTGTTTTTAAGGATACACTATGAAAAAGGGGGCAAAGATTAACACATGGGGGCTTAGACTTAGGGCTTTAATATTTCAAAAAAAATCTTCTACGAATCTCAAGTCCATCTATCAAGCCTATTAGAAAAGGACGGTTAAAACATAAAATAAAGGCTCATAATTCATAACTTGAAGAGCGGGTAACCAAGGCAAGCAATCAACACAAGAAAAGAATAAAAGTGTTACAACCTTAATTAGACCTAGGGATTTTCTAGTGTTTAAGCATGGAAAGGAAAATATTTCAGTGAACCCTAGTGAAGATTCATTTTGATATTGAGGAACAAGAGTAAAAAAAGCAACTAAAAGTCATAAAGATTAAAAATATACCATCACTTGATTAATAGTTAGCATTTGGTCTTAATCATTAGTCTTATAGATGTACCTTGGTTAAATCAAATCTTAAAATATTAGGGTCAATTCCAGGAGTTTTTGAGAAGACATGTTTATCAATAAACTTTAGTTGTGGTCGTATGATGAATCCCTTAGAATTAACTTTCACACTTGAGATGGTATATCACAACATGGAGATGTCTAGATTAAAACATGGCTAGGTTATCAGTACAATTGGATGCAGTTACCTTTCAACTTGGTGATACGTATTTCACTAATGTTAAAAAAAAATAATTAGGTTTTCTTCATGAAACATTTTGGGCATTAAATTCATATTTTTTATGATTTGAAGGCTTTTAAACTCTAGTTTTTAATGTTATGGAGGTTCCACCTATGGTGTTTGATGCTCCTATTTTTTTTCCTCCTTCAAGTACCACCTCTCTCTCTATTAGTGGTCTTGGCATGTCTTCCCCGTCTTGTGCCATGGCTTCCACTTGACTATTGGCTTCTCCAATTTGGCACTCTTCTCCTCATGTGTTGCCTTAGGTAGTGGAATCAAAGAATTTTTTCCCTTCTCCTATTTTAATTGATTCGAATATTGAGTTTTTTTGAACTATGGTCCATAGAAGGGAGAAATGTCTTCCAAAATATGTTGCTCAGTCACACACTCTAGTTTAGGATGTGAGATTTGCTAGATTTGGGATATGGTATTGTTTAGCAATTTTATTGCTATATTCTTTTTTGGTAGCTTCCCTACAATTTTAATATTGTACATTTTATTTGTCTCACTTTGTAAGAGGTTTGGAGCCCTTTTGTAAACTTATTTTATCTAATTAAAAAATTAGCCTCATTCTACTTAAAAATAAACCATGGGTGTAAAATAATAATCATGACACATCAAATAAAGGTAAATAAGTAAGTGTAAATATCTATGAATAAATAATAAATATATGGATTAGATTAAATAAGATAAATTGAGCATAGATAAAATTAAATCATAGAAAAATTATAACAAAAGAGTCTACCACTTATCAATATATTATTAAAATTAAGACATTCAACTATTATAGACATAAGACTAAAAAAAAATAACATTAATATATAAATTTCAACATCTTAATATAATAAAAAAAACCAATAATAAATAAATAAATAATTTAGAAATATTTTAAAAGTAATTAAATAATCTTTTAAAAAGAAAAATAACATAGAATTTATGTCAAAATCAATCTAAATAAACTTAAAAATAGTCTATCAAAAATACAAATGATATAGACTTTTCTTATAAAAGAAATAAAATGTCAAAATCAATCTATGTTCATCACTAAAAATTATCTTATAAAAGAGTTAAACCAACATTAATCCAATAAATAGAAATCAAAATTAAGTAAAATAAATATATTGAACCTTAAGTGTCAAAAAATATTTTATAAAAGAGGAAAATGACATAAATATTCGTAATTTAATAAATAAAATTCTAAAATCAAACAAATGTTAAGAATATTAAGTGTTGAAAATCATTTTGTATAAAAATATTTTAATTTAATTAAAAGAAGTAATCCACATAAATATATAAAATATTAGGTTTTGGATTCATTTTATGAAAGAGTCAAATACCACCAATATTTTTTAAATTCAGTTTTCAAAATGTAGAATCAATCAAATGAATATTTATTATCTTTAAGAGAAAAATCATCTTATAAGATAGTCAAATGAAAAGAATATTTTTTAATTGAACAAATAAAATAAAAAATCTTACTTGTGCAAAAATCATCTTAAAAAAATAAAAGACACAAACATTTATTTATTTATTAAATAAAATGTCAAAACTTATCCAAAATAAATATATAAAATTATAAATGTTAAAAATCAAAACTTTTAAATAAAATGTCAAAATCAATTCAAATAAATATATAAAAATTTAAATCCTAAAACATCTTTAAAAAATTAAATTTTAATTTAATAAATAAAATTTCAAAAATCAACTCAAATATTAAAATCTTAATTGTTAGAAACATCTTATAAAATATCAAATCACAAAAATATTTTAATTTAATAAATAAAATATAAAAATCAATTTAAATAAATATAAAAAATAATTTAAAAAATGAATAATTTCAATTTTTTTAATTCTAACACAAACTGTCAATTTAAATAAACAAAACAAATTAGATAAATAAACTCTTTTATGGCAAGTCCACATATTATTTTCTAACACATCATTTCGATGGCGATTTATTTTTTTGGTTTTATTTTTTAAAAATTGCTTCTTCTTGATTGATTGTTTATTTACATTTACAACTTCAATTAAAATTTAATTTAGAATTGCGATATAATATGTAATTTATAAATAAGTATAAATAAAAATATTTATTTTATTTGGATAGTTAATAAGTTTTTTTGTTTTTTATTATAGTTTTTAATTATATTTTTAAAATGCAATTTTGTTAAATATTTAAAATATAATGAAAAAATGTGAAGTGTATTACTCTAATAATTAATTAGATTATTTTTAAGATATGTAGGTTTGATTTTAAGTGTCACAAATCTAATTCATCTTGCATGAATTAGAACTAGAAAAATTTATATTCAAAAATCAATGTACTTCAACCATTTCAAGATAGTAATATCTATCAAGGTGGTGTTTATAGACATCATTGAAGATATTGTCAACTTGATAGATGATTGTGTTTTCTTAGATGAACACTCTTGATAGGTTAGAATAAAAGTGATTAGTGATATCCAAGACATGATACAGATACATATAGAGCTAATTAATCTGTCCCTTAAAAATCAAATAAATCTTTAATGATTTTTAGTTAAAACCTAGTTTTGTAGTTGTTAAGTTGTGATAGAATGTGCATGTAAAAATGAACTTGCCTCAACGTTTTCAAGATATTTGAATCTTTGAAGCTAGTGTCTATGTAAACTATTGAAAAGAATGATAACTTGATAGAAGATTATACTCTCTTAATTCAACACTCTTGAAAGGAGAATTAATGATAATGAGTGATCAAAGGCAAATGCATCATTGCAAACATGTAGATGGCCTAACTATATATGATGTGAATTTGATTCATTTGTCTATTAAGAAATCAATGTGTGCTCTAATTATTTTCTCCTAGTAGTAGCCTTATGAAATTAAATGCACATCAAATACTTTTTAACACCATCACATAGAAAAATTTCACTCAAACTTGTGATAAGCAAGCTTATAACAACTAGTGTTAAGCCACCCCTATGGAATTGAGCCAAATTAATCTCACAATACTCATAAATGAGAAAATATATGGAAGTAAATGCAAATAGAGATGATTAAAATGAATATATTATCAGTTTGTATGATATGATTGTGAATATGGATAAAATGAGTATACGTAAGGATCGATTCAAGAAAAAAATCTAACACAATAATGTGCCACTTATCGATAAACAATTACATCTAAAATAGACACAAAATTAAATGTGAAATGACATACCATTATAATAAGATTTCTAATAATAAATAATATATTCTAAAAATATTTGTTCATAAAAAAAAAATTAATTAAAAATTATTAATGTAATAATTATCTATAAAAATAATCATGACATATTTATTTTTTTAAATAGTAAAAAAAAATCTAGAAAATCTAAACAAATATTTTATATGTCAAAGATCATCTTATAAATAAATCAAATGATACAAATATTTATTTTAATTGGATAAATAAAATATCAATATCAATCTAAATTAATATATAGAATCTTAAATCCAAAAATCAATTTGTAAAACAATCAAATTACTCAAAACTTTTTAACTCAATAAATAAAATGTCAAAACTATTTCACAAATCTATTTATATAAATATTAAGTACCAAAACTAACTCACAATATTTTTTTTTTCCTACAAAATTTTGAAAAAAGTAAAACATATATCTAAACTAGACTAAATCATATAAATGTTTTTTTTAATTCAATAAATAAAATGTCAAAATCAATTCAAGTAAATATATAAAATATTAAGTACTAACATTATCATTTAAAGGAATCTAAGTATAAAAACTATTATGAGTCTCATGTATTATTTTATAATAGATAGCTCATTCATAAATTAAAAACATCTTAGTTACCCTGAATTAAATTGACCCACAATTTCTAAGTTATTCCTTATATTAATCATTTAGTAATAATAAATTAATAAACCGTCCTCTAATTTCTAGCTATAGTTTGATAACAAAAATGTTTGTTGTGTTTTCTAAACTAGTTACTTAACATTAATTTTAGATAACTTTGGTTTACAAAAGTTTTTGAGGTAAATATTTCTCATAATATTCAACATGGTTAATTAATTTTGGTTAGTTTGATCTTTCATATAATTGTCTACTAATAACATAATTGTCTACACAATATTTTGGAACAATGTTAAAATAAAATGTTTCTCTTATGGTTAACAACTACCCACCATTTTTATGCATCTCACATTTGCACAACTAATTTATTTTTTAGTATTGAACGTAGAATTGATTATTATTATATTATATTCTCTTTTATTTTCATATTGTTATTGATATAATTTTGTAGTGTAGTTTAGATTATTAGTATATTGTGTATGATGCATGAGATGCTCTTGTGTAAAGATTTGATGATGTCTATATTTTATCATAGCTAGTGGATGTTTTTTGTGTTTATGTATATGATCTTTGGTGAATATTATGATTTCTCTATTAGCATTTAGATATTTATCTATTCTCAAATTTTATGTGAAATGAAGTATATTTGGTTGAATAGTATTACGATATGATTATATGTGATTATATGATTATATGTGATGTTGTACTTCATTGGATGATTTTATATTGCTTTGACTATTATATATGTATATTAATTTACTTGATGTGTGAATTGAATGTGTAGGTACAAGATTATTTCACTTATGTTATTTATATTAGATACATCACTTTAGATCTAATATGTTTACCAAACCCTAACATACTCAAGTCAACTATTAGAAGTGTAATAAAAAACATTTATACCCTAAATTGAATTGGTGGCAATTCTGAAGTCCATTGTTTTGTGAAGTAAAAATCTTTAATATGGTCATTTGTATGTCATTTATAATTTTGTAATGTCTCCCTATATTATTTTCATTTTATAGAGTAAATCCCCACCTGGTATGGTTGTATGATGAACTATAAATTAAATAAATTTGGAAGAGGGAGATTTTTTTGCTCATTTCTCTTTGTTACTACCTCTTCTTTTGTTAATGAACATAAATTATTGTTGAAATTCTCCTCTTTTACTCTTGTTGTTGAATAAAACTATTGATTGTAATGCTTTCTCAAGGGATGCATCTTCTATTATATTTTTTTTCATGATTTTGTAAAGGTCTCATAACCTCTTCAATAAGCAATTTTGAGAAGTCATTTATTTCTTCTATTGCAACCAAAATTTAATCAAACTTTGATGGTCAAATTCTTAGTATTTTCTTCAATACCCTTCCATATTCTAATGTCCCTTCATAAAAATTTATTTAATTAAAAATACCTTTTTCAAATTTGAAAAAAACGTCTACCAACTTAGAATCCATGATTTTTAAATTTTCAAGTTCTCCTTTCAATATTTACAATTTAACTACTTTAACTTTAGTTCTACCTTGATACCAGGCTATAGACTCCCCCGAATTTTCTTAGACTTGGTTACAATAATCTCTCTAGGAAATATTGATTTCTTAGACTTGATTAGAGGAAATATTGATTCATTAACTATCTATTGTATGAAGAATAGAGTTTTTTAATCTTTCTATATATTCTCCTTAAGATTTTCCTTCTCCATTTATGTCAAAAACCGTTATCTACTAAATTACATACATCTTGTAAACAAAATAAAAATATTTATTAGAATACTTCAATAAGTAATCCTCTTTCTATTGAATTGAGGAATTTAACTTTTGCTCACACTAGCCAAGGTGAATCAACCAAGAGAAATTAATCTATCTATTTCGATATCAATTTGTTAGATTTCTGTGTGCTTTTCATTAATCTAAATGATTTGTTTTAATACTGAAATTATTATTCTAAATGCATAGATAGAATAATAAAATGCATTCAGACAGTTGTCAAAAAAAAATTTATATTAACATTTTTTTTTTTTACAAAATATTGTTGTTTTTCTTCATCAAATAACTTTATTTCCATCTACGGCTATATTCATATATAGCAAAAACATGCATTTTCTAGTGAGTTCTAGAAACTTCCTTTGCAACTATGACTAAATATTGCAACTTCTTAAAAAAAGATAGATAGATACATTCTTGATAGTTCAAATTCTCACTTATGCTATTAGGTATATGTTTGTTAAACATTATAGGGGAAAGAAAGAGGAAAGGAGTTCGACTTATAATTCCAAGAGTATCAAACCATTTGAATACACTTCACATGGTAGATGATGATTCAGCGGAGGCTATTGTTTGGACTGGTGTATCGACAGGAAAGGGATGAGGAGGAATGATTATATCAGTAGTTCCTTCCAACATTTGAAGCACTCTACTCATAGAAGGCCTTTGAGAAGGGTTGTACTGAATGCACCATAGTCCTAGCATGCTCAACTTCTTGGCCACACCTTCATCTTCATCATCTTTTATATTTTCTTCTCTCAGCTTTCGAAATTCACCCATTTCAACTTGCTTGAATGCCCACTCTGGGTAGTAAAATTTGCTAGATCTTGTTGCTTTCATGTCAAGGTTTTTCCTTCCTCCCACTATCTCCATCACTAGCATACCATAACTATACACATCTGATTTGTCAGTCACAGATCCATTGCCTCGAGACCACACCTCTGGAGCCACATAACCAGGGGTTCCTCTAGCCCCTGTTAGAGAGACATGGCTTTCTTCCCTATCTGCTAGTTTTGCTAAACCGAAATCTGCAACCTTTGGTGAGAAATCAGCATCAAGCAGTATATTATGGGGTTTTATGTCACAGTGCAAGATCCTGCTTCGACAGTCATCATGCAGATATGCAATTCCACGGGCTACACCGATTGCAATTGAATACAACTGTTTCCAATCCAATATATTTTGATCATCTCCAAGGATATATTTCTCAAGGGAACCATTGACCATGTATTCATAAACCAAAGCTCTTTTAGATCTTTCGAAACAATATCCCAGGAGTTGCACAAGATGCAAGTGGTGGATCCTTCCAATGGTAGCGACTTCATTCATGAATTGGCTTCGACTATGCTTTGAATTGTCAAGAATTTTAATTGCAACCATGCATCCATTGGGTAGCGTACCTTTGAAAACTGTACCGAATCCTCCTTGGCCAACTCTATCTGAAAAATTCTTAGTGTATTTTTTAATCTGACGATAAGAATAACTGGTGGGAATTCCTCCGTGTAAAAAGTTCTCGACTGAAGCAGGTCTAGAGTCAAGGGGATCCATATATCCTCTAATCTCTTGCTCCTCCTTTCGCTGCTCCCTTTTCTTTCGGTCGAGTCGAACGTATATGAAAATGATGATTGATGTAATGAAGACACCAAGTAAAACACCTATTGCTGCAATAAAATTTATAGCCAATTCTGATAATGTTATCTGGTGATAAGGTTGTTGGCCATTAACTATTCGAAAGAAAATTTACATGAGAAAAATAATTTAAAAAGGAAATCAAAGGACAAAATTTATACCTGCTTCATATCTTGAGTTCCCCCACCATTTCTTCTGGTAGAGAGGTTTTCCTTCAGCAAAAAGGAGAAATTATTGAGTAAAACTAAAATAAAAATAATGCTTATCTATTAATTTGTAGTTTCCCTTCAAAATCCAGAGCCCTAAGCCAATTTGGGCCGCGATCTACTTTGAAAGTTTACAACGAGCTTTCAATTTATTGTGGTTATAAAATTTGATACAACCTTCACAGCACATCTAGAGTCCTGATCACTGAAATCAAATATATAAAAATTACCATCGGTGCAGTTGTACTTGTGGGGACCGTCTGGACAAATGCACGCCGAAAACTCCTGTGTAGAATATGGGGTATGACATATCCCTCCCGACGCTTCACAGGAAACGCAAGCAGCGCTGGTATTCCAATACATTTCAAATCCCGTGTGGAGGAGCTCCCGGAGAATCTTTTCATCGGTGATATTGTAGTCACTGTCGCCTGGAATGATAACGCCGTAGTGTCCTGTACAATGGTCATGATGTACTGATGTGGATAATTGAGAAGGAAGGAAGAAGCACAAATCGTGTCTATTTCTGCAATCCAAACACTTGATGGACTGCAGAATGTTGCTATACGAAGATTGTGTCTCACATACAAGAATGCTTCCCCATTTGTTTTTATCAGAAAGATGCAAATTATTATCATCCGAGAAGTAAAAATACTGAGAGGTAGAGCAATCATCGTAAAGGTTGTCATCACAGGCGACCCGAATGGTTCTGCTCGCATAAGACGATTCTGTTATCCCTCCCAATACCCTAAACCTCTCTCCCGAACAGAACCCGGATAATGAAGTTATATTTAATAAAGGACTTTGGTTTTTTCTGCACTGGAAAGAACTCATACTGCCGCAATTATTAAAGGGGTATTTGACGAGGGAACCATTGCATGTATAAGCAGAACAACTTTGATACGGAGGATAAGACGCATTTCCTAGGAATGCAGCCAGGCATGCAACGAGAACAGTGAGGAAGAGAATAGAGAGACCCATGAATTTCAATTGAAATGGAAAAAAACTACAATTATGACTATAAATCTCCTCGCTTGGACTGAGTCTATAAGGGAAGAAACAAAGAAATACCCGACAAGTCACTGTAAGAGCGAAAGCCTCTTAAAAGTGCCTTTGACTAAATCTTCCTAGTTGCAATAAATTAACAATTAATAATAGTAGTAAACAATTGAATTATTAAGATGTAATTTGAACACTGAATCTTAATATTTAAGAGAGGGTGTGGCAAAGTAATAGGATAGGAATAATTTATTTAATTGGTAGGGATGTCTTGCGCCGTTCATTGATCGAAGAATACAGAATTCTCTACTAATAGAACTGTAGAAAGATTGAAGGCGCCTCGAAGGAAGAAGGATACTGAAGGTTAACTTCGAAATAGTAAATGGGAGAGGAAATTCATAA